>WEIV01009748.1:52505-102734 GCA_013390005.1 Calyptomena viridis
CACAGAAAAAGGTTTGGCACAATTTTATTTTTTTCTGAATACTTAGATGCACTTCTGCCATCTGCTCAATAAATGCCGTGCACAGATCTACAGTCACACCTTAGAGACAACTCTGGGAAAAAGTGACTTAAAAAGGCTCCTGAGAATATTCTGCTCTTTCTTTGGAGAAAAAGATGAGCCAGGGTGTGTGGCTTTCATGCATAAATGTCACTGAAGTGACAGGGAAATTAGGAGTTTCACTTGGAAGCAAAGGCAGAGGATGGAGAAAGCAACTTTTTTTCTCTTATATCTTTATGCATCACACTTGAACCACGTAAAGTATGTGGATGGATCCTTTGGAGAAATGACTTTTTGGAGGTAAAAGCAGTACTACCAAGGAGTTCTACTGAAATGGATGCTTTTATTCTGGAATGAAAGTACTCATGAAGGAAATATAACAGGCACTTGAATAACACAATAAAGCTTCAACTTATTACTGCTACTTTGAAAACTTTCAGAACCTTTCCATTAGCGAGTTAAAGGCAGAATCAGAAGACTTTGTCCTAAGTAAAATACGTGGAGCAGACATGAAATTCCAGGGGGATGGAAATGTCACCAGCTCTATGTGATCTCCAAGGGGTCCCTGTGCCTTGGAAAACAGCTTTGCTTATTCAGCTCTTAATGCTAAACATTGTCTCAGCTGGTGGATATACTGTGCTTGAGCACAACACTGGAGATGTGCCTATGGAGAGGAACAGAAACATGTGCTTTTTAGAAATGTGTGAAGTAGATATTGGTAAAATATTAACAACAATCTCTTTCTGGATGATACTAAACGGGATGATTTTTAAAGGCTGCAAGAATGAGGACAGGAGTGAACTGCTTGGTTTTTTTTTTTGTCTTCCCATAGTGTTAAGCTGCACGAGAGGAGGTTTAGGTTGAACATCAGGAAGAATTTCTTCCCAGAAAGGGTGATCAGACATTGGAATGGGCTGCCCAGGGAGGTGGTGGGATCGCCGCCCCCGGGGGTGTTTGAGGAAACACTGGTGTGGCGCTGAGTGCCACGGACTGGTTGACACGGTGGCGTTTAGTCATAGGGTGGGCTCGATGATCTCAGGGCTCTTTTCCAAACTAAACAACCCCATTAATTTGTAATTTCGGGATTCGGGGACTCAGCGTTCCCCGACTCCCTCAGCTCTGACCACGCCCCCTCAGCGCTGGCCCCGCCCCTCCCAGCAACGCCTCGCTTCCCCCGCCCCGCCCCTGTCGCTAGGGGGCGTTCCCTGTCGTCACGCGCCAGGGAGCGGAGCGNTCCTGCAGCTCCGAGCCGTGACCGGCCGGTCCTGGGTGCGGGACAGCCCCGGGGAGCCTGTGGTTTTAGCACAGCCCTCCCCCTGTCCCTGCTCCCCTCTGTCCCTGCCTCCTTCTCCCCCTGCTCCCCTCTCCCCCTGCTCCCTTTCTTCTCTCCTTTCTCCGCTCTCTCCGTGTTTCCTTCTGTCCCTGCTGGCTCCCTTCCCTCTTTTCTCGCTCCCTTCTCTGTGGATCTCCACAGCATCTTGTTCGGGAGTTAATTCCTGCTCCAGCCGCTGTTTTCCCGTGTCTGCGTCTCCCAGGCGCTGGATGTAGATCCAAGTTTGTTATAACTCCTCTACCGGCAGGTTGTCTGCACACACAGTGGTTTAAATGCATATCCCGGAGCTTATGGAATGGATAGACAGAGGCGTTGCTGGTAACAGCTGTTGAACGAGTTGTCATTTCCTTTAGTGGGTATTCCTCCTTGGAATCGGGGTGGAAGCACTGCTGCCACGTGCTGCTTTCCTTCTCCCGCAGTTTGGTGTGTTTGGGGTCTGTGCCTGCCCCTGTTCAGGAGACCGACAAGGTTTAACTCCATCAGAAATGGATGTTGGCCGGGAAATGCTTCCCTTTTTATGCGGAGTGCAGGACACTGCTCAGGTTTCTGTAGTGGAGGATGATTTTGGTGACCCGCAGTCTGCAGAAAACAAAAGAATTTCTCCGGGGAATTCGTACAGCTTTTGATACTGAGTCATTTTGGAAACCAAATGCTGCAAGGATTTTTTTGCAGTTCACAGCTCCGTGTGGGAATCTATGCGGCTCTTAAACACTCCAACAACAACGTCCTGAGTTCTGAAATAACTTCCATGTGCTTCTTTTTTTGAACATTTTCATCCTTGACATTGTGTTCATTCTAAGGCTTCTTGAACATTATTTAGAATTTGGATGTGAACTTTTTTAATCTTTGTTTCAGTATAAAGCTGCCTGTTTGCTTTTGAGGCAGCTTAGGGTTGTGATGAAATTTAATACTTCCTATTCCAATTGTGGTGACAGTGCTCAGTTTGACTGTTTAATGATAAAGCATGAGTTTTACTTTTGCTTTAAAAGCTTTTGCTGAAGTAGCTATGCTATTATTTAATTATATTTTATAACTTCTAGACAGTTCTGCCAGCAAAAGCCCCAATACCAATGCATTTTATGTATTCTTAGGAATCTTTTGTGAGGGGTGGCAGTTTCCTTGACCAGTACTTGTGGTTAGGGAGCATTTGTAGTGTACTTATCTAAGTGTTCCTGCTCCAGGGGGCTGGAAATTGTGGGAGCCCAACTGTCAATTGTGCTTATGGAAAATGGCTCTGATGTAAGGAGGGCACTCTTGATGTGCTCAGGCTCTAAGAAGCATGGAAGAAAATCCTGAAACAGAACTTAGACAACTAAGCCTTTCTCCAGAACCTTCAGTATTTAATAATTCCATAATAGTTCCATTAATAATTAGTGCACTCTGAATCACAATATTTTTGTCTTGTATGGTATTAAAAATCTGCTTTTTACAGCTTAATTTGAACATCTGTTCAGTTTTATAAAAATTAGTAGATTGCTTCCTGAGGTCTGACATTTGGAATCTTATCTCTAGTTCACCTCCAGAGTAAATACTGAATCAAGTGTAAAGATTAATGCTTTCACTTATGTAACTAGAGATCAGTGCTTGATAAAATGTATATTCTGCAGGTTCAAGAAAACTCCCCAGCTCAACAAGGAGGACTGGAACCTTTCTTTGATTTCATCATTGCCATAGGACACACAAGGCTTGTAAGTCTAAAATGGTTTTAATGTTGTTTTTTTCTCCCCTGCATGAAATATGGGTGTTGTGATGAAAAGTGGAATCTAAAACTGTCACAGTAAAGAAAGCTTTTCACATTGGACATTGTATGAGGCATTAAAGGTAAAGTAAAACTTGCTGGTGTTCAAAGCCTCTTCTCTGGCTTGTTCCACATTCAAAGAAAGGGTCTTATTTATGCCTTTGCTCACCTTAACTTTTACCAGCTTAACACAAGGTTTATGTTATTACTCACTCCTACATGTTTTCTGCCACATGGTGAATACTGAACTGGTGAGTCAATAGTAAGAGCTCAATGTTTGTTTAAACAAACTTGTTTCAACATTTGATAAAACCTGATAAAGAATTGTAAGCCATACCCTTATACTTTTGAGACCAAGAAAGAACACAGTTTACTGTATGTTGAGTTTTGGTTTGCTGGGCCTTTTTTGTTTTGGGTTTGTTTTTTTTTTTTGTTTATTTAAAAGGCTCAGAGTTTTGCCTGCATGCTTCACCCTAACCACATACAAGCTGAATTCATTACATTTGTCTCACTTTTATAAGTAGAGATGTCTTTTTGGAAGTGATTGTTATAAGGGTGATTTTGGTGGAAGATCATTTAATCTTTTAACATGATGAAAATGATGATGGTCTGTCCTTTCACAGTCGGTTTGCAGTGACTTTGAAGGGGACAGAGATGTGAAGGCAAATGTTGCTGCTTGTTGTTATAAACTACACAGTTGACATGTAACACTTGGTATAATTTAACAGTTGTGAAGGACAGGAAGGCAAGTGATAAAATGGAGTAACAGCAAGTACTTGTGTAAAGGGACATGTGCTGACAGTACTGACTGCTTTCTAAAACAAAATTGAACTGCTGGGACTGTTTGTGAGCCACAGAGCTTAAACTTTGATGGGTTTGGTGCTTTGTATTCAAATCCTGCCACAGATGTGACGTGTTACAGGTGCAACTGGAAATAATGTTAATCATGTATCTCCTTCTATGCCCTACAGAATAAGGAAAACAATATGTTGAAAGACCTGCTGAAGGCAAATGCTGAGAAAGCAGTGAAGCTGGAGGTGTATAATATCAAAACAATGAAAATAAGAGAGGTGGAGGTGATCCCCAGTAACATGTGGGGAGGACAAGGCCTTCTTGGAGCCAGTGTGAGGTTCTGCAGCTTCCAGGGAGCCAATGAACACGTGTGGCATGTTTTGGTGAGGCAGAATTGTTTGATGGCTCGTTAGTGTTCACACAACCTTGTTCCACAGTTTAATATTTAGAAGTAACTTTTATGTAAAATACAGTGCTGAAATCACACAGAGGAAGAGAACACAGTCTTGAAGGTTTGTCTGAGCTGTTTGAGTAGGGACAAGGAGTGGGTGGCTGTTGGTGTTGCCTGTCACTGTGACAACAATAACTCTATTCCAACTGGACCAAATACTGTAGATGGGAAGGGTTTTTTTTGTTTTACGTTGAAGAATCCAAAAACACTCTGGCCTGATTGGTGTCTGTGTTGGCTAAACTTTGTTAAATTAATGTTACAAAAAGCACCACAAATTTATTTTCAAGTTAAGAGGAAGTAGAACTGAGGAGGAAAGACTGTTATGTTTCTGATCATTAAAAAAAATGCAACTTCTCCACATGTTCAGAGTATCTCATTTTGAATTGGTAGTGTCTTGGTCTTTCTTATTCAGCATGCTTACAAGATGTTACACCTAGATGTAGACTATTCAAGGACTTCTGTTTTATTCCATAAACAAAATGTTCTTTCCTTCTGTTATTTTTGGAGTTAACTTTCCTTTTTGATCTCGGGGTAGTTTATCCTGCTGCCAGTGCAGGTGACACGTATTATTCTTTCACAGGACGTTGAACCTGCATCTCCTGCAGCCCTGGCTGGTCTCCAGCCATACACTGATTATGTTGTTGGATCTGATCAGATTCTCCAGGAGGTAGGGTGCATTCAGTAGGGATTGATTGTCTTTGTGCCTGTCAGGTGTATGTTGTAGGATTTGTTTTCTATAAATCTAATTACCTATCCATCAAAAGTATGGGGATGGTGTTTGGGGAGGTTGACATTTATGACAGATGCTTTATTGTTGAGGTAAACATCATCTTTCTTTTTAATGTGGCAATAAAAAAAGTTGCCTCAAAAGCAGACTACACTGGTGAGTTTTAATCTGTCTTTAATCTGTTTTTAGTATCTCAGTTTATTTACTTCAACATATGTAAAATGCTGACTTATTCCAGCTCCTTGTCTTGCACCTTTGAGTTAGTAACTATTGCTTTCTTTCTTCTTAGTCAGAGGATTTCTTTTCCCTGATTGAATCCCACGAGGGGAAGCCACTGAAGCTCATGGTTTATAACACTGAAGCAGATTCCATTCGAGAGGTAGTTGTGACTCCCAATGGAGCTTGGGGTGGAGAAGGAAGGTACTGATGTCTGGACAGTCACTTGATAACATGTTATATACTTGCTGTCAGTGAGATCCTGTTAAGAGTATTACTACTATCAATTGCAGCTTGTTTTCAAGCTAAGCCTTGTTTCCTTACACTTGACACACAGAACTGTTAATCTTTCCATTAAAAAGTTATCTTAGAACTAATTGGGCACGTTCTGGATCTAATGCTGTTTTAGTTGAATCAAGTGATGAAAACTGTGTATTGAGCTCCCCATTAGTAAATTCATTATCTGCATTTTTAGTGTGAAACATTGAGCTAAAGCAAGAACAAAATCCACATCAGGTCAGATTAGATATTCTGTAAAGATACAAAAATAATCAACTGAAAACTAAGGTGTGTATGTCTCTCAGTCGATTGCAGACTGTTCCTTGAGTGCTGCAAGTAAGTGAAACAATTTTTCCAGGTAGGTATTTCCTGCTATAGATGAAAGACATAAACTCTTTTTGTGTTAAAGAGTAAAAATTCAAAATATATATTAACTTTAAGAACACCTTTTTTCAAGTCTTGATTTACTTCTCTTGTACAGCTTAGGATGTGGTATTGGATATGGATACTTGCACAGAATTCCAACACAGTCCATAACATCAAAGAAAAAGCCAGAAAGCAAACCACCCTCACCAGAAGCTGGAACTCCTGTACCATCCACTAATGGTTACACAGAGGTAGGTAAAAATAAATTCCAGTCTCTGGAATGTTCTCTGGAGTTCCAAAATTTCCTGCTTACTGGAACATTGTTGGAACAGTTTGAGTACAGCATTTAATTTTGCTTGAATGAAATGGAGTTGGGTGAAGGAAAGGTGAGAGCTGAGGATGCTGAGCAGGTGTCACATCACCAGTGTTGCCTGATACTTCTTGCCAGATATTTTCTTCCTATTTTCAAGACTTGCACACTGTACCACAGCTGTACCACTCAAAGAGAATCACATTAGGACACCACCTACCTCACACTAGGAAAAAAATACACCTCCAAGAACTAGGCAAGGACTGTTCTTCTGAGGACATACTGGCTTTAGAAGGCTGAGTTGGAACATTGGAATCAAATGGTGTTTGACTTTCAGCATCACAGGTTCTCTCTGAATTGGTGTATGGAACAGGCAGGATGCTTTCCTAGGAAGGCTGGCTTCAGGTGAAACCTTCAATGTAAAAAGATGTTTTTCCTTCTTACTGTCTTATTCCAGACTCCATTATTGGCACCTACCTCTCAGAGTGACAGCTCTGAAACCATTATGAACTTGGATCGTTCCAGAGATCAAGAAATGAGTGGTTATTCACCAGAAAGCTCACTTTCTCCTCCTCCTCCTCTCCAGAGAGTAATGGATCCAGGTATATTTTCCTAGGTGCTTTTTCAGCATTTCTCTAGAGGACATGTAGATAAACAAGCTCAACATTTAAATGCAGAACTCTGAGCACTGGTGGTTGTTTACCTTGAAATTTCTGACTTCCCTGGATTTCAGAGCTGTAAAATTTGGGTACCACATAAGTTAAATTTATTTTCATTTAGCAGGGAGGGGACTTCCCTGTCCTGAGTCTGGATATAACTTGTCTTTTTAATCCAGAATTTCATGTTATATCTAAACCAGTGATGCAATATTTGCTTTCTCCTTCAGGATTTCTAGATATGTCTGGTATTTCATTTTCTGACCTCACAAGCTTAACAGAAGTGTCCAGCATGTCTCCATCTGCCTCCTTCAACATGCCAGCAGCAGGTGCTTCTGTAGGCCCTGAAAAGTTAATGTCAAATAGTGAAGCCTCTACTTATTTTGGTAAGTACATTCAAATTTCCTGTAGGCCTCTGACCTTTTTTCTGGAATAGCACCAATTCATACCTGCTCAACATTATCACACTTTTTAGAAGTAAGTGAATTTTGATAAAAATCAGGAGAGTGGCAAAAATGAGATGGAAAAAGTAGCAGAAATCAGATGTAGAAATGGACAAAAACTAACAGGTGTTTTTATAAGTCCTTTTCTTTCAATGAAAATGTTGATTAAACTGACCTTATAAGTAGGTATTTCTAAAAGCAGTGTAAATATATTTTTGTACCACAGTTGTAAAGTGAAAAGAAAGTTGTAGTCATCTTAACAGTGACTTTTTGTGGTGCTGTGACCCTGCCTGGACACCAGGTACCCACCAAGTCACCCTGTCACTCCCCTCCTCAGCTGGGCAGGGGAGAGAAAATCCAGATAAGAGCAGGGAGAGATTCCTCTCCAGTCACTGCCATGGGCAAAACAGACTCAACTTGGGGAAATTAGTTTAATTTATTATCAATCAACTCAGAGTAGGATAATTAGAAATAAACAGAAATCTTAAAAAGACCTTTTCCCCATCCCTCCCTTTTTCCTAGGCTCAACTTTAATCACAAATTTTCCAGCTCCTCCCTGTCACAGGGGGACTGGGAATGGGGGCTGCAGTCAGTTCATCACAGGTCTCTGCTGCTCCTTCCTCCTCAGGGGAGGACTCACACTCTGTCCCTCTGCTCTAACGTGGATTCTCTCCCACAAAGATCCAACTTCTTCAACATGGGGCCTTCCCATGTGCTGCAGTTCTTCGGGAACTGTTCCAGTGTGGGTCCCTTCCATGGGATGCAATCCTTCAGGAACAGACTGTTCCAGCCCAGGTCCTGCCAGGACTCTGCTGCAGCACAAGCTTCCCCTGGGGTCACAGCTCCTGTGGGGCATCTGCTGCTCCTCCAGGGGCTGCAGGGGCACATCCTGCCTCACCCTGCTCTGCACCATGGGCTGCAAGGGAATCTCTGCTCTCATGCCTGGGGTACCTCCCGCCCTTCCTGCACTGATGTGGGAGTTTGCAGAGTTGTTCCTCTTGCATATGCTCATTTCTCTCTTCAACTGCTGTTTTGCAATGCAATTTCCCCCCCTTCTTAAATACATTATCCCAGAGGTGCTTCCACTGACAGTGATGGGCTTGGCCTTGGAGTCAGCTGGTATTGGCTCCTCTGGACAATACAAGGGGGAAGCTTCTGGCAGCTTCTCACAGATGTCACACCTGTAGCCCCTTACCAAAACATGGCCACACAAACCCAGTACACTTCTCTGTTTAAAAAAAAAATCTTCATGTCATCTGTACTTTTCCCTTCTAAAAGGTAAGGTGACTGTAAGAGTTGCAACACAGAATAACAAGAACACAGCAGACCAAATGGTTCATGCTTTTAAAAACCTGTGTGCACCATATTTTCTGGATTTGGGGAGAACTCAGTCAATGCAGCCCATATATTTGACAGTTCTGAATCTGTTTATGTGTCTGTTTATCTGGTTATGAGGTGTCTCATTCAGGCTGATTTTTCTAGACATAGTGTAACCAGAGGTGCTGCCTTGCCAATTTTTATTTTCTTACAAACTATTTCCATTTCCCAGAAAATGCCACAGCTTTGGACCCTGATAATGTAACCCTGTATTCTGAAGGCTCAGTCAAACAGCCTGAGTTGGATGATCCACTGCCTTCAATTCCACCTTTACCTTCTTTTGCTCTTCCTGATGACATTTCTTCAAAAACACCACTGGGAACTGATTCTGATAACCAAGAATCAAAGCTGCTCCTGAACAGCAGTGAGAGCTCTTTAACTCACTTAAAGTTAACTCACTTAAAGAGTGAGAGCTCTTTAACAGTGAGAGCTGCTCCAGAGAAACCAGAGGATGAAGGAGCAAGTGAACAGGAAGGAGAAGCAGCTGCAAAAGACCCCGAGTAAAATGGACCCTGCTTGTGTTTACAGACTGCTAAATGCTGCAGGTTTAGCTTGGAATATTTTTCTGACCTTGAAAGAATGACAGTTACTCTATTTTATTAGTATAGACAATACTAGAAAAGGAATCACATGAAGTACGTATCCTGTTGTCTTTTTTAATCACTGTTTAATGGATTCATCTGTGTTCAAACTTCAAATGCTGTCCAAAGCAACCAAATTAATGGAAAACTCAATGCAGAAACAAGTTCAACACTGGCAAAATGTCAAGTTCCAGAATTCACATCAGCCTACAAGTGCTCCTGAATGTATGTACGAAGACACTGTGCCTGAACAGTGACACTTAGTGATGATTTTATCAGTATGATTGATGGCATTAAAAATTATTTATAGTTTTGATTTGTTAAGAAAGCTTTTCTAGTGGTACACCTTGGTTAGACAGTTATTGTGACTTGCAAGGCATTTTTTACCCCAGCATCCTTCTATTCCTTCTTACTACTCTGCAACTGTTCTTGTTTTAAGTCCCTTCTGTGTAGCAGTTACTTGTGTAACTTCTCTCCACCTACTTCATCAGGAAAGGAAGTACCATGTGCTTCAAAGCTGGGACAAAGTCACTAGAGTGGGTCCTGTTACTCACTTCTGCTCTTTGCTGGACCAGGTGGTGCCCTCACACTTGAATAGAAAAGGTGGGGCTTTGTGATAGTTATTTGAAACAAACAGGTAAAGGTGATGTTAAGTTGGGGTGATGAAGCTTTTTGATGGAATTGAATGTGTTTTGCCTTCTGTAGTAACCAAGGAATAGCTTTTCTATTTTTATACAGATTGTAACTTTAGGACGTGGGGCTGTTGTGCAGCAACATCAATTACTCTTTGTAGCTTTTTTTGTTTGCACTTGTCTTCAAATAGCTTCTGAATGTAATAGCAAACATGACATGAACAGTGGAGGACAGGAATGGTTTTACAACCTGCAGGGCAGTGATTTATCATGGAATGTCAAAGCTGCTGCTGAGGAATAATACAGTTAGTGTGGTGAAAATCCTTTGTAAATTAAGAGCATGGGGTACACTGATTTAGCACAATAGTGCCTGATTTCCTTTTCCCTGCCCTCTCTCCTGCTGTTTCTGCACTGTGCAGATCAGTGAGAACTGACTGGGCTCAAATCTGGTGCTGATGCAGGAGGGTCCCATGGATTTGCTGTGACAGCTCAGCTTCAGCCCAAGGGTGCAGGTGAAGTCACAGCACAAGAGGGCTGCAGAGGAGTCCACCCTGACACCATCTGTCCTTGATACTCCTTCCTCTTTTGTTAGTCTGTAGTACAGGAGTTCTGAACAGGATTGTCAAGGTACCTGTTGCTGTAAAGAATGTATTGAGCCCTAACTGCAGGCAGCAGAATTAAGAGATTTGGACTCTTGTCTGCTAAATGGTCTGTTAATTGCAAACTGATTTTATTTCCTGTATTGCTAAAATAAATTTCCTCTTTTCTTCCCCAACCTGACTGTTACAAGGGTGAACAGCAAAACACTAAAAGTAAATGTAATTTAAAGTATTGCTAAGCTCGACGACTGAAGACATCCAGATGATCTCTTTTATTAATGTTGTTTATTTAGGATATTCTCTAGTCTTACAACTTTCTCAAAACTGGTTTTAAGCTGGCAATAGCTTATTTAACACCCTTTAGAAATTTAAAAGCAGGGAAAGCCAAGACTCAAACTACATTTCAAATGTCACCATAATAAATGGCTTAAACTTATGTCAGTCTGTGTCCAGCCTCTGTGTGTTGATGGGTTCTTGGAAGGGGCTTGGAAAACCAAATCATTAGGCTTCAGGCAGTGGGTGTTGTGTTCTCCTAACCTGAAACTTGATCATTCAAATGCTGAATGAGGTGAAGAGTTTGACCTCCTCAACAAATTCCTTTTCTCTTTATAATATGGATGCTACCTCCCTGCTGAAGCCAAGGTAAGTAGAAAGTAAGTGACAAAGCTGATTGGAATTTCTTAGTTTCAAAACAAAATCTAAAACGAGTGTTAGAAGCACCTGAGAAGTGACTGGATTCAATGCCAAAACCAAACAGCCAGTGCTGTCCCAAACATCTGTTTCCAGGTAGGTGTGAGCTGCATCCGACCTTTCTTTGAGGCCACATCTAAACCCATCAGCAGCAGTTCTCTTGCAGACACAAGGATTATCTTGGCAGCATCACAAGGAGGGTAAAACAAAGGGAGGAGGATGTCACCTTGGGGCACTCAGTGGTTTGTATGGCCAGACACAACAGGATAAGCTTCCAGACCTGAGCAGCTCCCTAATAATAGCTGAGCCTGAGGACACGAGTGTGGCAGACGTTAAATCCAAAGACACTCCCAGAGCTAAAGAATTACCACAGGGATTAGGCAAAATCCATCTCCACTGAGCTGTGGCCCTGCCAATCCTGAGGAGCCAGGACACCAGGACTGGTGTGGGTTGAACCTGGATGGGCACTGCGAGGCTGAGGGACCTCTGCCCACCTGGACACTACAACTCTGCTCAACAAAGGCCAGAAACGCTTGGTCAAGCCTTGCCCCAAGCAAAGCTACCTTGAGCAGGCTGGACCAATCCCTCCTTTCCCAAGTGATTCATGGGAACTTTGGGCAGCATAACCCTGTACTGGGAGTGATCATAACCCCCAAAAATCTTGAAAGGGAAATAACCATCCCAGAGAGAAACATGCAAATATTAACAGTAACACGGATGCTGAATTTGAATGAGTGAATGGATGTATTTACTGTCTAAGTTGAACAGCTACTGGGTGGAACTGTTGAAACACCAAATTCAGGAGTGATGACTTTGTTTTCCCTCTTAAACTTTCACGGACAATCTCCTGAACCTTCTGTACTGCTCTCCAAGCTGCCACACTTGGCTGANACTGAACCTTCTGTACTGCTCTGAGCAGAGGCTGCTCCTCCAAGCTGCCACACTTGGCTGAACTCCTCCGAGCTGTAACTCAGAAATGCTGCAGGAAAAGAGATCTCTGCAATGCTGAGCAGTGATCACATCACTCACACATGTACTGGTGGGCTTGTTTCCAGAGGCATTCTCCATCTTCCCCCAAAACTGGGCAAATATTTCACCTCCAAGCAGTTACACAAGAACAGGAATCACTGCCTCTGGCTGTTAAGTGAGAGCAGCTACAGGTTACTCATTGCATTGATTTGACTGGGTTAATCTGTTCCATTTCCTGGGCACTGCCACTAATGCCCATACATGCTCCCTCTTGGCTTTTGCCTTAAGCAAACACTCATTGGTTCTGCTGTAACAGAGTTCCAAAGCAATTGTTTGCTTTCAGTTACATTTCTAAGCTGCAAAAAGTAACTAAGCATTCACAGTCCCCTGAAAAACGTGGCTAGAAGAGTGTCACAATATCCTCAGAGAGACCAGGCACATCCCACCTGGTCTCTAATCAGGACCTCTGCTCTGCACGATGTTCTTACAGCTGCTTGCAGAAAAAACTGCACCACAGCACAGGAAAGTCAGTCAAAACACTTTTGATTTTTAAGTGTGCATGTGCTTCCCACAGCTCTGTTATCCAGCTGGGAGGTGACTCCACGTGGCTCTGTTCAGGAGCCACCAGCACATATACAGTGTAAAATCATGTGCTTAAAGACTGATGGTAAATGTCAAGTTCAATAAATTTCTGGGGATAAAGTTTGAATTGACAGAACTGTCACTCCCTCATTGTCTGTGGAATATATGGACAATTCAACTAATAAATGCCAAGAGCAAGAGGGAGAACTACAGTATTATAAAATCATCAATGGTTTTGGTTGGAAGGGACCTTAAAGATCATCCAGTTCCAAGCCCCTGACATGGGCAGGGACACTTTCCACTAGACCAGGTTGCTCAGAGCACATTCACCCTGGCCTTGAACACTTTCAGGGATAGGAAGTTCATAACCTCTCTGCCTAGGGCTTATTTTGAGAATTTGTTTAGTGTTTCTTGAAGCTATTGCTAAATCCTTCAAGTAGTTCTTTTCCTAAAGTGATACTTGCACTTCAGCTGCAAACACTGAGCTGAGAACCCCCACCACAAGACAATAAAAAGTCACCCCCACCAGAAGAGAATAAAAGTTGCTTTTCTGGGAGACAAGCTACACTACCAACACTAGATTTACAACTCATTCTCATTACAAACCTGGAAATTAAAATAACTCCTACAGATCAGTGGCCTTTTCTATGATTCTGGCAAACGGGAACTGTCACAATGTCCCCAGGAGCTGTGACTCTCATATTAACTCAATGCTCTCCTGTTCCTGCCTTCAGGACTCTTACAGACAGCACAACTCCAGAAAAGGTGACAGAAATTAAAAGGAAGTAGCAAAAAAACCTTGTTTCACTTGACACTCCACTTAAGTCAGATGCTGGGAGTCCCTGGGAGGACATTTGGTCACTGAATTACTGTGTCCTGTATGAGAGCAGCCCAGCTGACAGTCCCCACAGCAAAAGCTTTGAGTGCTCTGTCCTGGCTTTTTCAGCACCAGGAAACTTGGTTTCCCATGTGCCTCTTGCAAGGCTACAACCTCTCCACACCCAGACAACTCAGCACCAACTGGCATCAGTCACTCGCTGGCACAAAATTCCATGGTACCAAAGCAGCACTGCCCATGTGAACAGCATCACTGGAGCACATTCTCCACCTCGGCAGGACCTCAGAGCTCACACCTGAAGGTCTGCACACCTCCTGAATTCTCACATTCAACCATATTACAAGATCATCTTCATGGGATTTTGCCAAGGCACTTCCATTTCTTCAGCCATTCCATTATTTGAGGCTTCAAAGGACTCTGACGCCCTTTGTAACATTCAACAGCAATTGATGAAAGCTCCAAAATTGCTTAATTGACCCAGTACACAAAACAACTTGAAAATACTTTAACTAAAGCCTTTTATTCTATACAACTGTGAAACATCATTTACCCTTCTGGCATTGCAGACTCTTCTGTCAATCTTTGTTGTTACTGTGTTTCAGGATGGTTAGGAAGGAAAAAAAAAAAATAGAAGAAAAATGACAACCTTGGCTGATTTAAAGGAAAATTTCTGGGAGCAACTCCAATGTATACAATAGGACAGGAAGACAATGAGGAAACAAACCCAAACTTAAACAGTGCCTAATGGAACAAGCATAGACCCTTGCTATTAATAAATACAAGTAAGGACAATTTATCAATAGAAGTTACAGTTCTGTTTAACCATTTAATTCACAAATAGCACTAAAAATGTGCAATTATAGCACAATTGTGTCAAACTAAGCATACACAAAAATGGGGATTAAAAACCGATACTGACTCTCAAAAGACAGGGAAAAAGACATGCTAAGCTTAATTCTGAACCATGGTTTTTCTCTGTGCAATGAGTTTGTTTTGCTAGGTTAAGAGTGCAGAAGGAAAGGATTTAACTATTTTTTCAAATAAAATACAATGAAAAATAATTTACCTTTTGTTTGACCAATACAATCCCAGTAATATAATTTATTGGGACTTTCCTTAGGCCTCAACCTAAATCTTGATAGCAAGATACAGGAAGGGCAAGAGCATATGTCTCTTGAAGAAACTCCAATAATATACTGCCCCTTGAAGGCACTTGTGCTTCTGCTTCAGACAAGAGTCATTTCTACACCATTTCCCTATGAGGATTTGTAATTTGTTCTGGCTACAAATGGTTTTCTGGGTTATCCCCATTTTTTTTTTCACAAAAAGCTGAAATGCCTTTGCCCCCCTCCCCCCAATAAGTTAAACCTCTATAAAAGATTAACATGAGCCTATGACAGTCACAGATTTTTAGAAATAGCAGTGAAAACAAGATCTGCATAAATCTATAACAAAAGAACAACTGCATATAAAACTTCGGAAAAGAACAATCAGTATTTTTATCTCATGAATATGAAATCTGCTGACAAGTTTCTAAAGTTTAACATTAAACATATGAAGTTATATTCAGAATGGTTTGAAGTTTTAACAAAATGTCACATAGTTTTGGAGCACAGTTACCAAAAATTAGACTCGTGTGTCTTTGGAACACCTAGGACACAGTACAGGAAGTAGTTATATATATATTTAAAAAAAAAAAAATCTCTAAGTTGCTGCAAAGCATGTTCACTCTATAATGATGCACAGCATCATCAGACTCACCCTGCTCTGATATTTTTCTAGTGTTCTTATCTTGCATGTCTACAGCTCTCTAAAGCAATTAAAACAATTCTAATGTTAACCCCTTGCTTATAATTAAATGGGCCAGTTCATTCAAGTATGCAATATCAATTTTCTGGGTTTTTTTTCCCCTCCCAATTTCTTTTAGTGGTAGAAATGTTTGAATTACCTGTGAGAAATCATTGCTGGAACTTTATGAATGGAATGTACTAAAAATACCTTGTGTGCAGTTCTGAATTACACTGTGAACACAGCAACTAATATGGCCAAACCAGTTTCATACCGAGCATGAGCAGATGAGGATATTATTATGTTCTGGAAAAAAAACCAAAATCAAAAAGGAGGAAGCAAAAGTCTGCACTGGGTTATCATCCACTCTCTGTACACCTCACACAACACGAACCACTCAGGGACTTCCCATCTCATTGACTGAGACTAGGGCAGACTTTAGTTTAAGTCATGTGGAATTTTTTCCCCTCTATATTACAGATCTATTAGTCACTTCAGTTAAATGTATACTTCCCATCCATGCTGAGTCATTAGCAGTCTCATCTACCTTTAGGGGTTCAGTGGGCTTCTATAGTACTACTCTTGGAACCAGTACAGAATGGTCAAGTAAATAATTAACCACTTGGGTCCGTGCTCCCCTCACGTTGATTTCTGCCGGTAGTGAAGTGTCAGGTCCCCACCACTCTTCCAAATGAAGTGTTTTACAGTTCGAAGGTCCATATTGGGATCCAAAACCTAGACAGCAAAAATTCACCTTTTACTCCACGGAAATTCCATGATGGAACAACTGGAGTTGGGCAAAACAATCCTGTGGGTGAACTGTACCAATATGAACCATGCAAAGGCTCAGAAGGTTAAACCAGCAAGTCAACCTCAAGCATTACTGAAAGGTATTAGCAATGTAACTTGTGACTTCACATTACAGCCATCACCCCAATACTTAAATCTTCATGCACTTAAGTAGGTAATTCATGATTTTGGACAAATTTTGAACACTGCTAAAAATGTACAGTTCAAAACATTAGAGAAATGGTAGAAACAGAACTCTCTGCAATTGTATTAAGTCCATTTGTTGAGTATGAGTAAGCAATCCTGGAAAGGGCACTAGTCAGACCAAATTAAACAGGCTTACTGTAGAAATTCTTTGCTCTGGCTATCTGCAACTGTCTGAACTTGTGTCAGCACTAAAGTAAGTCAAAACATTCAGTTAGTTTTAAAGGTAACAGATAATCTATAGCATATTTCAAGCTCAGCATTCAAAAATTCACAACAACTTCATTGCTAGACATTGGTTTTTGATCAGAGGCTAAAACACCCAAGGAACTCACCTGGTCCTGGCACAGAAGCTCAATCTTCTCCTCTGCTAGCACAGCAATGTCCTCCTCTTTTTCTTGCTCTCCTGCTTTTTCATTGTTGGAAGAGCTAGTTGTCTGAGACTCATTATCCAAGTTAATGATTTTCTCATACACGTGTTCCATCACTTTTCTCACCTGAAGCATGTCACTTGCTGACAGTCGGTCTCTAGATAAGGGAAGAGAAGTTTGGCAGGAAAAACTTGAGAAATTATATTTCTTACCCTCACAATATCCTAGTCTGTAGCAAACTATGCAAGTACACAGATAATTTAATAGTAAACTTATAAAGAAATTATCAGGATCATCATACCATGATCATAGCAGCTATTTATCCAAAGAGTCACACAGCAAAAGGGACTCAGCTGAATGGTAAGATATTCAAAAGACCAGATAAAAATCAAAGCCTAGATGAAGAGTACTGTACACAAACATAATTCTTTCAATAGAAAGGGATTAGTAAGAGGTGGTCAGTGAATATGGAATAATAAAATAGGTAGGCCAGAAAATGCTCCCCCCACTTAACAGGAGGGCATTCTCATGGGACAATCAGCAGCTTTTCCACAAAGTACACAAAAAGCCTATGAAGCTCCTTTTTCACAAATTGTCTCTGATGTGAAAAACTCAGTAAAATAACAAGAATCAAGGCATTTGTGGAAAATACTGAAAATGGTTGGATATGAACAACAGGCATATTGTCAGTGCCACTGAGGTCATATCAGAGGACCTGCATTGATTTCTGACCTACACAGCTCCCACTCACAGCTCATGTGACTGGCAGACTATCCTGCAATCCCTGCTGTCAGGTTTTGTACCTTTTCCTTAAAAAGCTATTATCCACCACTGTTAGCAGTAAGACTATAAACCAGGCTCAGAAGAGAGTAACAATCTATAAATTCATCTGTTTTCTGATTAAACACCAAAAAAGACAGTCTCATTTCAGTAGTTAGCCCTTAGACAATTCTTAGCATAAACTTGAACAACTGCCCACTAAACCCAAAAGAAACTTACAGTTCTTTCAAACATTCTGATACAATTCAATGCTTCAGACCAGTGCTGCTTAAATGACTAAAAACTCCTACAAATTCATCAAGCACAATACAATTCTCTGGCAAACCAGAGAAGTGGTTTGGTGTTTTAGGGGGTTTGTTTGTTTGGGTTGTTGGGGTTTTTTTAAATTTTTTTTTTGAGTATGCAGTTCTCTTTCTGCAGTTTTGAGAGTCAAATATGCATTACTTACTTTTTTAGAGTTTTTGCTCCTGATGATGAGTGAGGTTGGAGGTAGAAGGGAATCTTATTGAACTTGGGCATATTTTTCTAGAAGGAAACACATTTGGAAAGTGTTAATTTAGAATGAACTGTTATCAGCTCCTATTTCCATCAGCTGGTATGTCAAGTATATTCAGCTTCTAATTATCAAAACCCATGAGAGATTCTTAATCAACATCCCCACCACAGCCAACTTTCAAATGACTCATACTCCTGAGACACTTCAATTTAGATGATGCAGAGATAATCTAGCTTTTGAATATAAATTATCAGTTATTTCAAAGGCAATTAGATAGTATCAAAAGACAGCAGCAATAGGAAGTGTATTCTGTGTTCCTGAGCTCCTCACTTGAAAAGGATACCAATTATGCACATGCCTTTGAATTCTTTTCTTAAGACTTTATGTCTGAAGAAAGTGAGCAAAAATACCTCAACTGGACATAACAAAAAATAGAGTTGTGAATACAGACCTCGAGGCTACTTAGTTTAAATATTAACAGAGCAAAAATTTAAAGTAATTTCAGACACTGCACAGTTAAAAAAACTGTAGTACATCTTCAAAAAAAAAAAAAGCCAACCCAATAAAGCAACACTTATGCATACAACACTTACATCCACAGTGATGTCAATTACCCATTGTGGCACAGTTTCATTAAGAAGCATAGATTCAGTTTCTCCACCTGAATCCCGACATAATAACCTAAGGCACACAGAAATAACCCTTGTGAATGAAAACAATTATTGTAATTTGCATTAAAAAGCTTTCAGGAGAGGACATCCCCTTTTAATGGGCAGGGAGCTTGAGCTTGGTTAGCACCAAACTTAGAGGGGAAGGGATCACATCTTTTCTGTAAGGCCAGAAAATGTAACTGCAGGAAGAAAAAGCAGAAACAGGGAGAAGTATCCTGGGAGATTATGCCCAAGAATATTTAAAAACCTACTTTGCTGTGGATTGGGCATGTTTGTATGTTGAAAAACAAAACTGTCAGGAGAAAGGGAAAGGCACCTGGCATAAAGCAGTTCTTTTCTGCTTGGGAAAAATGAGCTTTGCATGTAAAGTGTCTGCTAAGCCCTCACCAAACAATAAAACAAATTTTAAGAAATGCACACAAACAATGATGAAACACAGCTAGACAAAATTTTATAAATTCCAATGAGCTTGAAGCTGAAGGAGGGTGGGTTTGGATTAGATATTAGGATGAAATTCTTTACTTTGTGGGTGGTGAGGCCTGGCAAAGGTTTTCCAGAGAAGCTGTGGATGTCCCATCCCTGGAAGCGTTCAAAGGCCAGGCTGGATGGGGCTTGGAGCAACCTGGGATAGTGGAAGGTGTCCCTGTCCATGGCAGAAGGGTTGGAAGTAGGTGATCTTTGAGGTCCCTTCTAACCCAAACCATTCCATGATACTATTTTATCAGAATTCTGCAAGCCACCTTTCAGGTCCCATAAGCAGGGCTTGCTCCTGCTTAGCTTCCCTTCCTTAGGCTTCCCCTGGGAAGTGGGGTCTTCCCAGTGTTCTCCTGAGAAGCAGCTGTGTAAGAGCCAAGATCCACCAGTACAGAATGGAGCCAAATATTAAGCCCCAGGTACAATGTAAATACATTGATATTGCAGAAGAAAAGTAAATTTTCAAAGCTGAAAATGGTTTCTCTGTTTTATTCACCAGATTATGGGCTGAAAGTTACATCATTTTTGGGCCCATTCAGCCTGGGAAACAAAACTAAAAAAATCAAACATTCCCCACTCCTTAAATTTAAAATCCACTATGTCAGTAAATAGCAAATGTTTCACAGTGTTTCAAACTCAGCATTTGTTCTGCAGCTCTCTGAAACTGTCTCTCATATGTCACACATCATCATTAGGCTTTTCAATGGACAAGGAGAAGAACTAGAAGGGTAATTAGAATATAAACATTACAGTACAGAACCTGTATTCCTACTTGCCAGAGCTTAGGACTTTCTAAGGGTCATTTGCTATAATTCTGGGAGCAGAAACCAACTCTCTCATGAGTAGCATCTCCTGGAATGAGCCATTGTTGCCCAAAGAGCAGCACAACAGAATCCTAGAAGTTCTGCAAGACTGTAAATCTAGAGTTTCATCCTAAAGCAAAGATCAGTTAATCAGTTTGCAGAAAGAAGGCACCCAAAATGATCTCAGAGCTGTGACACACAGCTAACAACAATACACAACTCTTGATGTTGTAAAACCCCACACCATGGGGATGTTCAAACTCACATATTCAGTTGGGCAATGCCAAATCATCATCAACAGCTGCTTATTTTGCCTGTCAAGGGCATGTTTTGAATGTACAGTACAGAATGGAGGTATTACATTTTGATAATATTCCTGCTTCCACAAAGGAAGTGATTTTTTAGTCACTGAATTTACACTCTTGAGTTTTTATACCTGAACAAAGTGCGTCCTCCAGCCTCACCAAAAATAACTGGTGTATGTGGTGGCACTTGGAAATATCCATTTCCTTTCTGGACTCTGTTCTCCTGCTCACCATTCACTGTTAGGAAGAAAAAACCCATCACAGCAGTGAGATTGCACTAAGCCTTAAAATTTGGCATACATTGACCAAAAGGTGTATTTTCCACCTACAGCGAATTTATTTCATAAATTAGGAAAATGATAAGTTTTATATAAACAATAAAATCTCCATTTCCAACACACAGCAAGTGCATCAAAAGGAACAGCAGAGAGTAATGAGATCAAAACAGGTTTGTGAAAGGTCTATTTCAAAAGCCTTTGAGAAAAGGGAAATAGAACTCAAGAGCCAAAACCCAACTATTAGTTTTCCAGACTTCTTAACAGCATCCTGAGGATTTGTCAAACAGAAAATACTAATATTAGAAATCAACAAAAGAGACTCTGTTGAGACAAGACTATTCTTCCCCTCTCCACTAACAGTACAGAACTGTGAAGGACATTTGCTTTGCTCTTCTACCTGGATTTGCCAGATGTCAAAATAGTGTACTAGGAAAGCTCAGACTCACAGTTCTTTGAAGTTCCTGCTTATAAATTCAATTTATTATAGCTAGTTACAGCAGGATGGTCTTCAACACTGAATGCTTCCATATCAGGTGGACAGGATAAGATTAAAGAAAAATCAACATTTTTTATGTATCTCTTGAGCTTCTAGGTATCTTGAAATATAATGTAGAATTTAAATGCCTGACTTGCAGTTGGGAAAAATCATCTCCATTGCACTGCAGCATCTAGTTATTGTATTTGAACACGATGTTGAATTCAAGCAGCTTAAGAAATTTAAATGGCAGAGTCTCATGAGACAAATGACTCCTCAGCTTTCTAACCAGAAACACACAGAGTGAAAGAAAGATCAGAAATTGTGTTAAGGAAAGAAACAAAAAAATCTATATTGGAAGGGACAAACATGATACTGAAGTTACAGCAAGTGAAAAATCCTATAGTTTGAAAGATTTCTTTGTAACACTTCACATTTGAGAATACATACATACATGTAAGTATTTAATACATATATGTATTTAAGTTCTTCTCTCTACAAAAACTTCAGTGTCTAACAGGTTCACTTCCATTCTAAGTCACCACTCAGTGTGAGTTTCTTAATTTTTTTCTTCTGAAATGAAATGAAGACTGATTCTGTAGTGAATACTCCAAACATTCCACTAATCCACAAGTATGCACAGGAATAAGTATTGCAGCATCAGTGTTCCAATAATACAAAAGCCTGAGTTATACTTCTCATACCTAGTCTGGCTCTGAGCCTCAGACTGCCAATACACAACAGTTTGGGAATCAGCAGCTTGATCCAGCAGAGTCTGCCAAGTGCTGTAACCCTCCATGGGGATCATTTTTGAATGAAGTAACTAACACTTGGCACAATCTTTGTCACATAATAGCAAGATGTTGCAGAACATATAGTTTTCTTAATTGCATCATCTATCTATAGAAAGTAATTTCTTAAATTGCCAAAGACAAAACTTTCCAGTCAACTCTGATGTGGGTTGAACTCATGTCAAACTTAGGAAACTTACACAGTCTCTTATTCTGCCAAATTCAGCCCCTATCTTACATGTGCTTTTCATCTCATGCCTGGTTAGAATTAGCATTACCTTAAAACATCATTCTGAGGTGGTTTCCTATAGATCTACTCCCTGTATGGTTACTCTGAAGGCATTTTTTTCCAATAAAATTTCGTTTTATTTTGTTCATAATACCTAGAAGAAAACTGGAATTATGTCAAGAGAATAACACTGAATAACTGAACTATTGCCCTTTGCTGTCACTATCTGGGCTGTTTGCTTTCCAAGTGAAGCCTTAGTTTGACAGTAATTCTTTTTCATCCAGGCATCATGTTTCTGTAACTTCAGAATCATCTATTCACCCACTTTTTGTACAGACTAGAGTTCTTAGGATTTTTGCTGATGCTTTCAGAAGTACAAGACACCTTCTGGTGTAAAGCAAATTTAGAAGTGCTAAAAAACATACACAGAGAGACAGGGGTAGACAGCAAATGTGTTGTATCTGTTCAAGAAACATATATAAATAAACAATGTATGGAAAAATCCTAAACCAGCAAAATATTAAAATACTAACCATGGTTCATCTCATTTTCTTCTTCATCCATTGGATTGATATGTGTTCTAGGCCAATACTCCAGAAGTGCTTGTAGCAGAAGACCTCCAAGATTTACTGTCAAGACACAGTGAGGTGGAACTTCAGTTACACAAAAAATGTTGGCAACATATTTTACTGATCCACAGCTGAAAATTTCCCAAGAGTTTGAACAGTTCTGATCCCAAAGCAAACTATTTATGGGCACAGAAAACTGCTTATCACAACCAGAGAGCTCCATGTTACAATCTTTCAGAAAAAGCTGATTTTAGGTTCCCTGCTGTTGGATCTCTCACATGCTGTAACACTCTCCAGATTATGTCATAACTATTTTTTCCCTTTTGCTTCTTGAAGGTTTAAAACCAAGTTAAATAGGAAACCTGAACATGACTGGAACGTTTCAGAAAAAAGTAAACACTGTCATTGAAGAATTTGCTGCAGAATTTAGTGTTAAGAAAATGAGCCCCAAAATCCAGTCAGCTACTGATATATGTGGCATTGGAATACTTCAAACCACATATACTGAGTTTATTCTACTTTTGTATTAAAATAAAACACTAATAATATTTAGACTTACATTTTGGATCAGAACCATCTGGACTGCTAAATCCAGCATCCTTTGCTGAAACCCAGGCTGCAAAGCAGTCACTTTCATCCAAAGTAATTGTCAACATCTGTTGGCAAAAGACCACCAGGAAGAGAAATGTAATAGTTGTTTTAAGTTAAACAGGTCTATAAATTTTTAATTTTATTCATAGTTAGCTGAGATTACAAACCAAAGAATTTCTAAACCTATGACAGCACACTTTCTTTACCAAACTGTATTAATTCAAAATTGGTATTGGTGGACCATACCATGAGGAAAAAAAAGAATAGATATGTTATTCAGGTTAAGTGACTCCAACACTTAAGAACAGGAGTAAAACTTGTTGTTTTACTTGAAAATAAATCTAATCCATCAAAAAAACCAAGAAACATTCTTCTAAAGTTATAACAAACTAAAACCTTTGTGAACAAACAGAACAAACATGACACTGGAACACCAGATTTATGAGTTGTATCTCACCCCAGTTTTCAAGTCCACCGAGAACCAATTTGGCACATACACCATTTTAAATCTCTTCTTAATTTCTTCTTCAAAATCTACTTTCCCAAGGTCTTCAACTTTACATGCCTGTATATCAAAGGAAATGTACAAATATTGTCATATCAACACCTCAAATCTTTCACTTGACTTTCATATACAATTGGAATGATTACAACTTGTGATCTCTCCCTGAGTATTGCAGTTCAGAAACATACAAATTAAAGGTTAAATTTCTCTCAAAAAAATTACAGGAAGCAAAGACTGAAGGGAGCAGCTACAGGTAAGAAAACCTTCCTCTGTTCTTCCAGCATCCTCATCAAGAATCTCAGCTTTAGAGAGCAGTGATCCTACACAGAACACTCTGACCTGGCAGCTAATCCCATTTCTACATATGTCTAAATATTCTAGATATTTACACATATCTAAGTGACACTTCTCATGGCCTAACTAAGAAAAGAGAATGAAAGTAAAAATTAGCATTAGCATTTGACTGTGGTGATGAGATCTAACACTGTACACCTAAATATATACTGAAATAAAAAAAAACCTGTTCACTTTTCCAAAAGTAATCTAGATAATTTTTAGTATAAATCTATATTCTCCAACTTAATTCCCTTCTTTCTCACTTCAGTCAGTCACTGAATTAGTTGACTGAGCATGCTTTACTTCATTACTGAATCTTGGCTGGTGCACTGCATAGTTCAAGATGAAGAAAATATTTACAACTTTAACAGGATTTTGCAAAAGAAAAAATTGCTGACCATCTCACTGATCTGGGACTCCAGTCCTATCTGCACTTCTTTCCCTATTCTCTGATCAATCCTTGGGTAGAGCAAGATAAAGAAAAGTCACACCAAGTCTCCCTCGTCTCACAGGAGCAAGTAACACTGGGCAGGAGCCCATATCTCCTTCTGCCAACTTTCCTTCCAGTCCTGCCTTCCTGACTTACCAGCCAACAAGGAATGTAGTGACCTGATACTCCTAGAATAATTCACAGACTACAGGGCAGTACATTTGCTTGGGATCTGTGAGTTTGCAGCAGGACCTGAAGCACAGGTTTCCCTTCTGCAGGCTGAGCTGTTCCACACTGCACTGGGCAGCCTTGTCATGGGCTTCCACAAGCCCCCTTTGAAACACAACCCAATCAAAACAGATATTACTATTTTCAGGAAAGAATTCAAGGGTCAGAATTCCAGGTGTTTGCCTCATGTCAGGCAAAGATGCAGAAAAGCTCAGAAATGCCCCCTCCCCTCTCAAAAGGCAAACTTTAGATGATGTCTTGGGACAGGAAAGAGGACTTACTTTCCATCATAGGGATGTCACACATTAAAAAAATAAAATATATATAAAAAAATCATCCAAAACTAGTAAATTCATCTGAAATTATGTACTTACCTTCAAGACATCCCAGTATGCCACATTATTATTTGTGTCTTTGGTTAATATGTGTCTCTTGTCATTAAGAATGTGGCACTGAATAATACTAGCACCCCCTGGCAAACAAACAAGAATTAAGGTCACCACAGTCATCAGTTTTATCAGTATCACATTAAATTAAATTGTGTAACATGACAGGTGCTGTTCTTTGGTTTCACTTTAAGATGTGGATATCACCAAGGTTTAAACACTATTTTAACTAAGTAACACTAGATAGACAATAACCACATTGTTTTGGTTGAAATAACAGTATCAAGAATCTAAAAAACTGAGTCAGTGTTAAAGCTCTATTATTTGTGCTAAAGAAAAGAGATTTTTTTAAGTTCCTCTGAAAAATTGCTGTTTACCTTTTATAACTTGGTCAGGCTGTGTACACAGGGGTGGTATAGGATTGGTACAATCATTATCATAATCTCCTGATGCTCTAAAATTATGAATTCCCTTCAAAGTCTAAAGAAAGAAACAAAATAATGACACATTCATAATAATGTATAAACTTTGCTTTTATCTGTGAGTAACAACTGCCAGTTCATGCTGCTATTTGTTAACTGTCCAGTTCCAAGAAATATAATTTATTTCTAAAAGCAGCATAAATAGAGAGCAAAGGAAGTAATTCAAAGCTTAATGCCTTTTGATCAATTTCAATATTAACATTTTATGATTCTTTTTAAAGAAACCTTACAGATCACTGCAAATCACAGTCAAATTGGAAGCAACAGCTCAACAGTTCCCAAACCAAGACTGAAAATCCCATGACTACTTAATTGAATTCCCAGACTGTAAAATATATCACTTACCCATTTATTCACAGATGATTTAGTTGTTGCAACCCAAAGTGCTGGAGGAGGATCAGCTGATCTATCGAGTTCCATCTAAATAATGAAACACAGAAACTTTCAGTCATGCTTAAATTAGTTTTCCTTTGATAATTAATATTGCTCTGTGTAGATCTGCTCTCAGAAGGATTTCAGAACAGCACTACTTTCAGTTGACTAAAGAAATAAAAAGTTTAAATGAAAAGTAACCAAAATATCTGAAAACACAGAGAAATTGTTTCAAATACTTGACAGATAAATTCTGCTGAATTCTACACAGTAGATGTGATGTGTCTCAACACCCATTATTTAAAGTTGCTTCTAGCATGATGCAATTTTGTCTAATGAACAATTTGATAAGTATTTTCTGAATTTGCCTTCAGACACTTTGCGTGTTAAAATGAGAATGTAAGCAGTTTTGTACTAATTAGAAGGTACTCTATACTTTTGGCTCTGCCATTACATTTCTTAGACATTAATGAATCACTGTAGCCAAGATATTACACACCTCTTCTGATCTCTGTACAGCTGACCATAGCTTTCATTTCCTACTTTGAAAGTTCTCAGACTCTGACTTTTTCAGAACTAAATTAGTTTATCCAAGATTTTATCTAAACATAGACAGTTCACTCACAAGGAAAGTCAGACTGCTCATATCTGCAGATATTTGTTTCAATTGCATACTCCTTGTATACACCTACATGTTCCAGGGTCATGTCACCTAGAGTTACAGACAGCAAAAAAATCCCAAAACCAGTCTCTTCAAAAGACTCAGATTTGTGCATGCAGCTTTCTCCAGTTAAAAAAACACGAAGCTTGGGTGTTCAAAAAACCCACAACCAACTTTCCTCCTAGTTCCCATGAGTATGAAAAAGATTCTAACACAGTCTTGTGCATATATGTTGCTGCTAAGAAACATCTATCTTTGTATAAAACCTTGGCAAATGTCAGCTCAGTTTCTTAAAACTGCACTAGAGCCTGGTAAAACCAACTTTCCATGTCTGAAGCATATTCAATTCCAGTAATATCTGAATTTACAAATTTTAAGTAGCTGCCAGGCATCTATCTTCTTCAGACAATTAAGCTTCAGATGCAATTTAGGAGACAAAGCCAATCTACTAAGATGTGGTACAGTAAACAATTGTTACCCAATGCACATTCCTTCTATCAACTTACTCCATTCAAGCCACTATTTCATTAGACAACATGAAACTACCCTTTTACACTGTGAGGGTGATGGAGCACTGGCACAGGCTGCCCAGAGAGGTTGTGAACCCTCCACCCTTGAAAATGCTCAAAAGCCATCTGGGACATGGTCCTGGGCAATCAGCTCTGGTGGCCCTCCTTGAGTGAGGGGGATGGACCTCCAGAGGTCACTTCCAACCCCAACCATTCTGTGATTCTCTGAATTAAACTCAATTACCTTAAGAACCGGTGCTTTTTCCTCACAGATAAGCACACGGATATCAGGGTTTCGTAAATCTGTGCAATAAATCTTCCTGTCTCTTCCTCCTGAATAAACATGAGTGAAGGCTTCATTGACCTGCAGAGCCCAAACACCTTCATCATGGACTCGATACGTGGCTATGCACCTCTGCTGCCCAAGGGACCACAGGCGGATAGTCCCATCAGAGCTGCCTGAAAGACACTGAGCAACAACCATCATACTTCAATCAAGCACTTTAAGTCATTTAAAATATTTGTTTTCCCATAAAAAGCTCTGCTAATTCTTATGGTCATATTTTTCCATTAAGATGGTGCTAAACAAAGACTGGCAGGTTACACAAAATTGTGACTCGAGTTGTTAACAACTCCCTCCATACCCAGGTCCACCTATAATAAAACACAGCCTTCACCCATGAGCCCCCCTCCCTTGATCACTAAGCATGTGTAATGCTTGTTAAGCTGCTTTCTGTAACCTATGACATAAAACAAGTATATTGAAAAAACACTAATGACATTTCTGCACTGTAAAATGCCTTTGCCTCAGGTTAAAGCACATACCTGTGTGCCATCCCTGTTCAACAACAAAGCTTTCACATTGTCCGTGTGCCCTTTGAGTTTCATCAGTTTTGCACAAGTTCTTGGATCCCACACTCTTAGAACCTACAGAAATAGACAATGGATAACCAGCATTTACATCATTCTTCCCATAAATGCATTTCCTCTACAGAAAATTAACCCTTTCCAAATAAATCAATCCTTATTCCAAACATACAGACATCCATCACTGAAAACATACATTAAAAAAGACATACATTATGCAGATCTAATAATCAGATGTGATCTTATCTTGATTTTAACTTAATTTGTTCTAGCTTCTTCTGTCTTCTTAAGAAAGTAAAGAATGGAAGTGACTGGAAACAGGATAGTGGGATGTGGATAAAAAAAGAGATTCTGAGAATCCTCTCATATGATTCACTAGTGTACTCTATTTTCATTTTTATTTCTCCTTGGAAATAAAATTCTCTCAAGGTTATATTAGGTAAAAAAACTCAGAGGGACTTCAGCATGTTTCCCCTTCTTTTACAACAAAGAGCCAGGGTTGGCTCTTGGGAACACTTCAACTTCATTAGTTCACTTCATTTCCCACCTCCTGCAGGGATCTCACAAATTGTTGGCACCATTTCTTTCCTACCTGCAGCAACTGCTTCAGTTTTTATAATCATCTGAGTCATGTGCCCCAAAATCAGAACTCTTGTGGTGAAATGTAATGATCTCTGACAGAGACAGGGTTACACAAGATTATCTGATTGTCTCCCCTATATATGAAAGCTCTATGGATACCTAATCTTCAGACTGAGGCAGGATTTGTATCCTACACTTGCACTCCCATTTAAAAATGTGTCTACATTTACTACTATAACCACAAAAGCTGCTACAGATGCAACATTGAAAATTAATAAAATTGTCTCTGTACACTAAAACTGAAGTGAAATGAGTCTTACCAAATTTTGCTTACCTTTTCAGTGGACCCTGATACAATAACTGTTCCCATTTGATTCATTGCAAGGCTGTAGATTGAGTCTTTGTTCCCACTCAGGGAAGAAGCTATTGCAAAATAAAATTTACATATTCAATTTTAATGCTGTCATTTGAAAAAACCTATACTTATTCACTCAAAACTCTAATTTTAATACCCTTTGATCCTTCCAAATAGTGCCACTCTGGCCTAGATATAGTCTGCGTGCTGCAAGAAAAACTCCATCCCAATTATCAATCTACTGGTGCATAAAGAAAGAAAAGAAAGAAACCTCTCAGATTTATGGTCATTACAGTCCTGGTGCCCTTTTGGCACCAAAATTCAGTGCCAGGACCATCAAGCTATTCTTGCTCAACTATTTTATTGGAGTATGACACGTCTATGTGATCTTGTAACACACAGCATTTGGATTTAACTGCAGAGATTTTTCCAAGCCAAAGAGCAGTAAAATTCTACATTTTATATTAAAGGCTCATCTCTTAGTTCACAAGAGATGCAGAGAAGATACACTGCAGTGCTGTGTTACTTGGGCATGGATGCTGCCTCTGAGTTTGTGAAAACCATATGGCAGCTCCTCAGCATCACACCCACCATCAGAGTTGAGGGATTCTGTACCATCTAGGCTAATTCACTTTTTGAGAGATTAAAGTACCAGTCCCTCAACTGGGAAAAGCACAGACACAGCAAATGAAAATCATCTATTTAGAGAGCAGAGTCAGGCACTTTCATCAAGCCTCAAATCCATACCATCAGTATGCCAAGAAGGCTGAGAATAGCAACAAACTGCCTGGCCAGTGAAAATGTGAAACTTCACATAATGATTTATGCATATTATGGAGCTAAGTTTCCAACAGAGTATTGTAACCTAATGTAATATAGTATCACATTTTGTCAGTGGAAGAAGTTGTGTCAGGGGAGGTTTTTAGGCAGAATATTATGAAGAGGTTCTTTACTGAGAGGGTGGTTGGGCACTGGAACAGGCTCCCCAGGGAAGTGGTCATGGCCCCAAGCCTGACAGAGCTCCAGAAGTGTTTGGACAACACTCTCAGGCGCATGGTGTGATTTTTGGGGTTGTCCTGAACAGAGCCAAGAGTAGAATTCAATAATCCTTGAGGGTTCCTTCCAATTCAGGATATTCTATGATGCTATGAAGAATTATGCAGCTTTGCTTCAGAGTCCTCTTGGCCACTAGTTACAGCTATCCAAACATTAACTTCAAATGAAACACATAATTTGTGGCCAAAACAAAGTGACAGTCTTCCATTGTCCACAGAGAACAGTTAAAGGCAAGACACAGAACTGAAGACTCTTGAGGGTTAGCACACTGTTCAACCACCATAATAATTTAGGAAAGGATAATATACAGAGTTATCAAAAGCTGGGTATCAGGAATGGAAGAGAGAATCTTAAATGTACAGAAGGAAAATTTATGCCAGAACAAATGCAAAGCTCAACTCCACCCTCCTCTGGAAGGAACTACCTGTCAAAAGCAAAGTCTCTTCACTTAATTTGAATTATGGCTGTGCTGAGACTGAGAGACTCTAAAAGCAGGCTTCCTCTTATTGCTGCCTTGTATACATTGCTTCAGGCAATCAGATAGGAAATTAAAGCACAAGAACAATCTTCACTTGTACTCTGAAAAAAGTCAATACTATTTGAAAGGACTTAGGACAACAGCTAACAGTATGAGGACATACATTGTGTTCTTCTCAACAGAAACACTGTTACTTGGGAGTACTAAAAAGAAAGAAAAACGATTCCTCTGCCTCTCTTTCCTTCCGCTTATGAAGCATTTGTGTTCTAAGTCTAGAAATGCAAATTTATCCCCATAATCTTATAGGTAATGTCTCCACTTCCATTTGATCTTTGGCAACAAACAAGAATTAGCTTCTCAGTACTCCCCATTTACCATTTATGATTCACTTGAATCGTTTAGGTTCTGCATCACTGTTGCAGACTACAAGAATTTATTTTTCTTTAATACCCCACAAATAAATTCTTCCTTCAAGAACTCCACGGTTCAGCAGAATATAGAAAAACTTACAGTTATCAGCAAGGTTTGGCTATAAAGTATCTTTTGGTGAAATAAATAAATAAATACAATGATTTTACACTTCTGGGAAACATAAAGTAGATCTCTAGTTATCTCCAGTCATGTGCCATCCCATTCCTAATTCTGCAGTGTAACACAGATCACTAGAAGTCACCTTTCTTCCAAAGTCTACTCAGACATATCAGCATAAGGCCATACTTGAATTAAAGTCCTGTAGACAGGACAAATGCAAAATTGATAATTCTGCTCAGCAAATGCACCTTTGGTTTTAGAAACTATCAAACTCATAAAATTAACACACCTTTCAGAATCAGCCAAAAACAGTAATTAAAAAACCCCCGACCAACACAACTACAGGCCTGCCTCTTACTTACAGAATCACATATTCCTGAAATTTCTTAAGAGTGTGTTGTGCCAATTCCAGATTTTAGTTTTGCAGATTTTTCTTGAGTCATCTCTAACCTATGACTGAGGAAGGAACTATTCTTGAGTAAAAAAACTAAAAAAAAGCAGTGTAAAGACAGTTCTGCTCTTTCCCAATGCATCCATCAGACTCCACTACTGTTTAAACATCTATCAAACACTAAGTATAAAATGAAAGAGATCAGGCACTTTGAACACTGTTTTTGCAATCTACTGAACAAGCAGCAAAGTACACTGTGGTCACAGGAGACCTCTTTCTGAAAAAATCTACTGTGAAATAGCCAATACAAATCTGGATGCCCATGACCCAGATCCATGTTATTCACTTGAGCAATCAAACCCAACTGAACCTGAAGACTGGTCTGACACTTCCCAGAAGAGAAACTTAACTCTATCCTAACTACTCTAAGAAAGTGGAGTTGGAATTGCTGTATAAGGAAAGAGCTCATAATTTACTATAATGCCCTTACAGGGAGAGAGAAGCACTTTCTAAAAGAGAATGGTGACATTAAGAGTCAACCCTGATAAGAAGAATCTCTGGACAGTTTCCCCTTCTATTCCAATATCTAGTGACTTAGATCTCACCAGTCTGTTATCCTTATATGTAATCAGTGCTTTGTATTACCCTGCTTAGTTTTTAATCTAGTTTATCTACTAACTATCCTTCTAACAGAGAGATTTGATAGATATATCAAGTCTTGCTTTAGGAGCAGTACTGCAATTTTTTTCTAGCATCTGTACAAACAAAAAAACAATTCCAAATTATAATACACAGAAAATGTACAGACAAACTAAGAAAATTTCTATAACGGGTTAGTTAAGAAGCAAAAAGCTTCTTAAGCTAAAGGTCTAGCATGTTTCAGAGAAACCATCACTTTACATTTCAGGAGAAAAATTTCAAAGAGACTTGTTCTCTATTCCAAATGCCATGACTGCTGGCTGCTCTATATTTCCAGCTATTATATAACATAACAAAATGGACTGATTATGTACTAAAACGACCTTAAAATTTCTTGTCTATTTTTTTATGTACAGATAGAAAGAGGCATCTATAGTTTTAAATTGATCTCACATATTATGCTACTCATTAAAATGCATTGCATTTGCCTCCCCAGGTACCTACTTGTTACAGTGTTATTTGAGGCAGTCAGTGCTGTTAGAGTATTTACATCCCAGAGGAATATCTGTCTGTCCAGTCCAGCAGATGCTACCAGCTCCTTATCTTTTGCATATGCTAAAGCTTTCACATAATCCTACAACAGAATAAATTTAACAATATGAATCAACAACATTACCCATTGGAAGTCTACATCTTAATAATTAAAAGAATGGCAGTGATCACACACAGTATTTACAGATGATGCTTTTCACCTTATGTGTCCTTAGTGTTGACATGCAAAATCCCTTATGTGCATTCCACACTTTAACAGTCGTATCTGAAGAAGCAGATATCACTAAATTGGAAAGAATAAAGACTAAATTTTAATGGCTTATATATTACTTTAGAGCATATTCATACCACTGTTTTCCAAAAGAGATTAAAACAATCACTTATACACACACTTCAATTTTCATTAAAACATCTGCTTATGCTATTTACTAAATTTACAGTATGCATCACAAGTTAATTTTACATGCTAAGAAAAGATGGAAAATAATTTAAGCAGCAGGTAATTTACTTGTATACAGTTTCTGAATGCTGTAGTTCTCAAACTTTTTAGTACTTACATGTTTTACCATTGCAGCAGAGCACAATGTCATTTACCCAATCTGTGTGGTGTTCCATAGATGCTATATAAGGGTCTTGCTGCAAATTAAGGAAAAAAAGTTTATAAAATCTCATCGCAAGTGGAAGAGATTGTGACTATCTGATCCTGTTATTTGCTCCAATCTTCAAATGGATCAAAAGTTGCCTAATGTAGAGTTGTTTGAAATCACTGTCCCAGAACCTTTTTATGACAGAACTCTACAGATGCAGTTACCACAGAATGAGCATGATTTTTCATGATACTATGATTTTTCCATCATAGTAACTGTCAGCTGTTAAAAACCAGTATCAGATGCAGGCATGTAGACAGCTTACCAGTGGGATAACTTGGAAAAAAGTAGGTTTAGAGATAGGCAGCCCCTCATGACTGACCTTGTGCTGATTGACACTCCATATCCTTATGATGGAGTCCCGGCCTGCTGTGAAGAGTCTGTTCAGTGCTGGATCCAGCTGAAGTGCATTGACCCCGTTGCGGTTGTACTTCTCCACCTCATCTCTAATCACATAGGAGACCTAAAACATATTTGCACAAATCCAATCAGGGTATTAAGATGTTGACTTGGCCACAAAATCCGAACACCTAATTTCCTCGTTGTGAGATTCTTGGGAAGAAAATATTAACAGTTCCACAAGCATTAATTCTGTCAGTTTCGGTGTTACCAACACACCTCAGTCATTTCTTCCCTCAAAAAATTGGGAAGAGACATAGAGAAGATACCAGCAGTGCTGGAACTAGAGCCCAAAGGATTATTTAATCATTCCAACTCAAGCTTAGTTAAACCCAGAGAATCCTGAGTTCAATTCCCTGCTCTGTGTACACTTTCTGTTCAAAGACACACTGAGTTTGTGTCTCACTTCCCAAGCAGGTTCCATAGTTTCTGTAACTGGAATGACAGTCTTTCCTGGTCTCAAAGGGAAAGGATATGGTCGCTAAGGATTACAGAGCATTGAAAGACTACAGATACAAATTCAAGCTATTTCAGGTGTCACTATTATTTTAAACCAATTTTTTAAAAACCACCTACCCACCAACATTGTAAGAAGCTCAAATTCTTACTGCTCTTTCAGATAAGTTACTCCTTTAGTTTCTTTCCTTCCATGTTTGACAGTACTGTATGTTAAGGTTATTCTGCAGATTTATTCAGAAACACTGAAAGGAAATTCAGGAGACCCTAGAGCACTGTCCATTATTACTGTTCAGCAAACACAGTTCTAAGGCACTGCAGTTTCCTCAGAGCTACTCCACTCACACTGTGCTGCAGCTCTCCTGATCACTGGGTTTACACAGGGTTTACTCTGAGGAAAGCCCTCACACTTAGGGAAAGGGAGGGGAAGCTGCCAGTTAAGCCTCTTCCCAGATTCAGTAAAATATAATCAGAACAAGGTAAAATTTCACGCTTGGTATAATCAAATCTGCTCAAAGCAGGAATCATTTGGATACACAAGTACCAGTGTTCTGAAAATGCTTACAAGGAGTAGTTCTGGGGTAGAGATTGGAAAGTAATTTTTCACTCTAATAACTGTGTTATAGTAGTATAAAGAAAATGTTTTCCAGATCAGATGTCAATTACACAAAACAAAACCAACAAATTAAAACATTCCATGTCCTGTACCATTGAAGAAGTATTTTACAGCAGCTCAGATTCTGCACCATGAGAACTGACAGATCCACTTGGTGAATGTGGACAACACCTCAACTGAATCATCCCATCCCTGTGCAGTGCAGTAGGAGAACTGATGCTTCTAGAAAGCACATCCAGTGCTATTCTCTGGCTGAGAAAGAGCTGCAGCAGCTCTGCAGACCAACCCTGGAGGAGCAAAATTAAGAGCCTCCTGAATCCTTCCACTTTAATACTCTCCATTACCATCCCACAATTCCTTTACTGCAGTTATGTCCCAGTGCTCTTAAAGCACTTCTTGCTCATAGTCTGTCAGTCACTCACAGCCCTTGTACAGACACAGCTCTTCCTCACAATTTTAGATTGTCCTAATTTCCAATACTTTCAGCCCCTCTCACCCATTCCAGACTCATCCATAAGTCTTGCTATCTGTGCTCAAGTCTCCACCTACACACAGCTTCAGAGACACTACTGAGAGAAGATACCATCAACCACAAGAGTGTTATGTTCTAATATTTTTAAGCATTTTTCTTTTTAAAGTGCAACTCTCCAACTGGGCTTGATGATATCATGTCTATATTGCTGGAAGGCACACGGATTCTTGAGTAAAAGACTATTGCAATGCCAAGGTTTAACATAATACATAACACAAGGCAAAGGAATGAGCATCAAGTTCATGCTGCTTTCAAACTCTGAGTCCAGCCCACAAAAATATTCAGTTAAAAATACTGTGTGTGAGCAGATAATACACAAATTAAAGGAATTCAAAAACTAAAGGTCAGTGGATCAAATTATGTCAGTTATTAGGGAGAACAACCTCTTGATGAAATATAGTGTCAGACTCAAGATTAGCATGGCCCTTCCGCTCTTCTCTCAGCTGCTAGCAGGATATTTTTTTTCATAAATCTTCAATTTCTGGATTTGTTCCTCTTCTGTCAGACACCTCCCATATTTGTTACATTTTCAGGTGTAATACAGAGCTCTTGATTCCATGCATAAACAAGACTGTCACACTATGTTAGTCATCTAAGCATTTAAGGAGCTTTTTGCTCATAATAATGTTACTTTCTAAATTTAAAGGCGTTCAAGCAAAACAGACACAAATCTCTAAAAATGCAAAGAAGGCAAATGACAGCTTACTTTTGTAAATAAGGTACTTTTCATATGTGATTAACACTTCCATAGGACTTTGGAAATTGAGTGATATTTCTATATTAATCTTAACAGAATTAAAGTCAGCTCAACCACGTGCTGTTTTTCCATCATCCAAAGACATGACCAGGGAAGACTGACAACCATCTCCCACTACCACCAGTACTGAAATAAAAAGTTCAAAGTTAATTTGCCCTTCTAATGACTTCCACATGTGAATTTAGTCAAACATCTCTTGGCAAGTATTCTTTTTATTTTAAGAGAACTGGGACAAACAAAGGAGATATATTTTTTCAGTCTGCAGTGGGTCTGAGGGAATACTGGATCTCTGCACCAGTCCAGCAGGATAACCAACATCATCCTTCTTTCTTCCTGTGGGGAATTTGCTCTGCTGTAACAACTGAACTAAACAAGACTAAAATAGTTTTTCTTACTATTCAATTTTTTTTTGTGTGTGTAAATACAAAACACTTTTGATGGAAAAAAATATGGCAAAACAGCAAAAAAGCTTGACACAAAATTCCCCAGCAGAGACTGCTACTGCTCACAGATCAAAACCACTTACTTTTATCTCTCCTCAGACTTACAATTCTACAAAGTCTTATTTACCATCCACAGAAGGAACTTGTCCTGACAAACTGTCTTAAAAATTGAGTAAGGGCAAGAAACAAAAGAAATCCCTATTTTTTAAAGAATAGGTAATGATCATTTTCTGAATGTCACAGGAAGAAACTGACAGCCATTTTTCAATAATAATAGTGATTTTAGTCCAAATTAACAATGTGCTCCTTAAAACGTCTTTTTCAATTTCTAATACTAAAAGCACAAGGGGAGAAAAGTCGGATGAGAGAAAATTATTTTGTGGTCAGCAAGTTGATGGGATATCACATCAACATTTCAAATGAATACTGTGATTTGGGCACTCAGGCAAGGACAAAGCAAACCCCTTGTGCTGAAGAAAGTATGAACTGAAAAAGATGACTGTGGCAAAAATGGACTCTCCAAGTCACAATGGAGCCTAATGATACCCAAGCAACTGTCAGTTGCTTACACGGAAACTAAAAAACTTATTTTCTCATCCAGAATAAAAAATGTTAAATGGTTTACTCCTGCAAACCAGCCACTGAGACTGAAATAAACATCTTGTATATTAACTAAACTAGAACAAGACACACAGCACATGTGGCTGAACTAAAAATAACCTCACAAGACATTTGCTGTACACCTCATGGAATCCTTTGGAAAAAGAGGCATTAACAGAAGCATCCAGGCTGGTACTCAAATGAATTAATTCTGTATTAACACAGAGGTGAAAAATTAAGGGCTCCACAAAACCTTTTGAAATGCACAGGGAACTTAAAATGGATCAATAAAAGCAACAGTAACTTGATTTAAAAGAGCTGACACTTGTGTAAGAGTGGTGGACACAGCAGGCAGGTCCTCTAAAACAAAGCATTCTTGAAAGAGAACAGAGGAAGACTGCTGATAATCCACATGGAGTTCTCCAATATGTCCTTATTTTGGGGAGAAAAAACGTCAGAAAGTGCCTTTTTTTTTCCCCAGTGTCACCAAGTACAGAAGTAAGAAACATTAACTATATTAATTATACAAACAAACACAACAATATAAAGTATACATTCAAGTATGTGTGTACACAAACATATCTAAACAACAGAAAAGCAACAAGCTTTTGGCTGAGGAGAAACTGCTGTGATAAAATTCACCTCTGCCCCAGAGCAGACATTTTATCCCTGTAGATAAGCACTTGTGAGGTCCCTATCAGCCCTGGAGAGGGCTGTGGAGGTCACCAGCAAACACCACCTCTGAGCACTCGGTGGCATTTGCTCCACATGGGACAGGCTGGAGCACAGTCAGTGTCACACCACAGAGACAGCAATGACCACTGAGGGTTTCCTGCCACAGTCTGGGAGGGGCAGGATTTGTGGGACATGGAATATTTTAGTAGTGGCCCAGGCCTTTGACATCAACTGCTGCAGCTTTTATAAACTCCCACAACGAACACGGACCTTTCAGAGCACAAACATCACAAGGTGATGGGCTCCCATTAGAAAGAGTTTATGGGATTCACTACCCTAAATGGATCAGGATTAATCATTTTAATGACTACCTAAGAGCTCCAGAGATAAAGCTGCTGTCAACAGATGCATTTCAGAACACAGAGCCAAGTGAATTTCTTGCAGGATCTACGATGTGTTTCCTGCATGGATGAGCTGACCTGGGATCTTGTTATCTTTGTTACATTTCACGTCTCATAACAGATTTTATCTTCACAAATTGGAAAAATCTGCTTGAAAAAATACCACCACACCATAATGTGGAGAAAACAATGACCAGCTGAGATCTGAGAACTCCTATTCCTTGTTTGTAACAGGAAAAAAAAATTAACAACACAAATACTATTGTAAGCAATTAAAAAAAAAACATTTCTCAAAATCATTGGAGAGTTCCATGAGATCTGACATGAATTGCATCCAAAATGAGAGAAGCAGCAGTCAAGCACCAAGGAAAAAAAATCTATTGGCTTAGTATCCTGGTAGAGCATATGTATCCCTAAAAATGTGGGTTTTAATTAAGAACATATTTGAATTTTTATCAGGTTCTCCAGGCTCTAGAATAAAAGTAATGAAAGGCATTAAGATATTCATTTTATCCTTTTTCAATGGAATCAAGTTCCTGGCTATTTCTTTGCTTAAGCATAATAAAGGAAATAATTTATAACTAGAACTTGTATTTTTATTATATATAAAATATAACAAATAATATATATCAAATATAGTAAGTTGCAGTAGTGGTACACAAATATGAAAATTCAGTGTAAAAAGATTATAGAATTTTAGAACAGTTTGGGTTGGAAGTGACCTTAAAGACCATGGGCAGAGACATCTTCCACTATCCCAGGTTGCTCCAAGCCCCATCCAGCCTGGCCCTGAAGACTTCCAGGGATGGTCAAGCCACCTGCTGAAAAGTGGCTTCATCTCAGTTCCCAGGAACTCATTTGAAAGCTACAGCATAAGGCCAACAGCAGTGTCTGACACACCTCTGCATCCTCATTCCCTTCCCCAAATCAGACCACCTCATTCCTGCAGCCTTCAGACTAAGCTTAGGAAACACCTGCCACTGGACATTTCAAACACCTGACTTCCATTTAAATAATCAAACTTCTTACCTGTGTTTTTAAGCAAGGAGTTTATTTTGATGCCTAAAACATCTATTCTGATTAAACCCTTAGAAACATACAATTATATGCAGAAACATCCTAAATGCTCTATTTTGGATGGGTTTGTTTACCAGTAAAACTGGTGCATCCAAGGTAATAATAGTTCTGATTTCCATAAACTTCAACCAGCTCTCCTGCCATGTAAGGAATCAAGTCCCTCCATGCCTGAGAGGTGTGTTTTGGAAGAGCTTCTCATAGCCTTATAGGTCTGGGACAAAATTTCTCCCTCTTTCTGTTTCTGTCTCTCTCAAAAGCTACATGTAGCAGCACCTTAAATGCTCAGCCAATGGGAAGCAAAATACATCATGAGTGGTTTTTTATTTCCATTAGCAGATGATGGATAAAATAGACACTTAGAATTCAAACTACACGAACAAAATCCCATCTCTGACTGATTATGTGAAACAATAAGAGTGCAAGAAAAAGAAAAGCAAACCAGCTTCTGCTCAAGGCTTTATAAATGTTTATCATGGAATAATTTGGGCTGGAAGAGACCTTAAAGATCATCTTGTTCCATTTCCCCTGCCATGGGCAGGGACACCTCCCACTAAACCAGGTTGCTCCAAGCTCCATCCAGCTTGGCCTTGAAAACTTCCAGGGATGGAGAAACCACTGATCCTGCAGATTTAGACTTAAAATGCACTGGCTGAGACAGATTGCTGTAGCAGTACATGAAGTGAAGAAAAAAAAAAAAAATCACATAACACAATGAGAACAGAAAAGACATAAACCAGCACAAAAACACCTGCAAAAACAAGCTTTTGAGCTAAGTAATGCTTGGAAAATGAATGCAGCAGTAAAAAAGGAAACAATGTGCTCTTTGATGCATGTTGCTGTCAGGGAAATACTCCTTCAAAAAGAGGACTACATCAAAGAAATATCAAAGTATAATAAAATCCCCCTCCTTCAGAGAGCAACCTGTAAAAACTTGTTTATGGCCCAGGCAATGAAGTCAATAAAGGGATACTATATTTTGGATTCTTCGTATTTTAAAGAGCACCCAAAGGTTTTTTTGGTAGGGCAAGGGAAATCTTTATAGACTATTGGCTGAGTGCTTCCTTTAACCACAAAAAACACTAAAGGTTCTTTAGAGGTGCACATTTCCTCTGTGTGATAAAACTCAAAAGATGTGTCCAAAAACCAAACCCACCTCTGTTTGGAGGAAGGATCCTAAAGCTATTTCAAGCTTAATCAATATTTCATTTGATCACAGTGGATCGATACAGCTGAAACTTGCACTTGCCACTGGGCAGCTTTGCACATTGACAAAGCATTAAATCTTCTCCATAGAGAAAGCTGTAAAAATGTCAAGAGGGCTGGTAGTATCACAAACAAGGAGAAAAGCATTGAAGACCATAAAATAAAACCACTTTCATGACTTTTACTGTTCAAGAGTCTTGACTACATGTAATTCCAGTATCCACCAAGGATACAACAATTTACTCCCAACTACAACTGAGCCCACATCAGAGGGTCTAATTCTTTCTCAGGTGTGCTGAGAATATCTACACCCACCTGACTGCTTGTGCCATGAGTTTTCTTTAATAAACAATGCCTGGAGCTGGGAAGGGACTCGTGAGCAGAAAAAGCCCTGTTCCTTGCTCATGTGTGTAGAGGACCAGAGTCTTTCATGCAGAAACAAGGTACGAAGCAGAAGTCAAAGCTGAGGTAAGATGCAAAGCTGATCACACAATCATAAAACGGTTTGGAAGGGACCTCAAAAATCATCTCATTCCAAACCCTGCCATGGACAGGGTCACCTTTCACTAGAGCTGGTTCTCCAAGCTCCCTCCAACCTGGCCTTGGAGACTTCCAGGGATCAGGCATCCACAGCTTCCCTCGGCAAACTGTTCCAGTGTCTCACCACCCTCACAGTAAAGGATTTTTCCTAGTATTTAATTTAAACGTACATACTTTCAATTTGAACTCACTGCCCCTCATCCTGTCTCTACAAGCTCTCGTAAATAATCTTGTCCATCTTTTCCATAAGTTCCCCTCAGACCTGCCATCCCAGGTACTCCTGCTGCGCCTGAGCTTCTGCAGGCAACACGAATGCCTTCCTGCCTCAGCCTCGGCTTTGGTGCTCCAGACAGATAACACACACGCCAGGACCTGTTTTCACCCTGGTCTAGGGGGAAACCACCTGCACCGGACACTGCCGAGGCAGGGGCGGCAGGGATCTGCAGCTCTGCCGCGCTGGGAGTTCACGCTACAGCCAAGGCAGGGCTGAGGACACAGTTCCTTCGGTCTCAGCTTCACCTCCCGCTGCGCTCTACCGCTTTTAACCGGGGCTGGTTCAGCTCGGCCTCCCGCAGCAGCTCATCGCCCGCGGTGCCTCAGGCGGCCGCTCTCCCCCTCCACGGCGGCCAGCGGAGCTGCGGGAGCGACACCGGGGGCGTGTGGCGGTGCCTCCCCTCACCGCGGCGTTCTTGTGAAAGAGGGGGCGACCGCGCTGCCATAGAAACCCCCGGGCCCTAACACCACGCAGCCGCTNCTTTCCGGCGCCCCGCCGTGTTCTGCCGGTGATGCGCCGCCATCTTGCATGTTGACACTGTGGCGTCATGTCCGACCGGAAGTGCCGCCCCCCCTCTGCCAGCCTGCCCGGGGCTTTTATACGGGGTGGGCGGGGTCAGATAGGGGCGTGGTCAAAGGGGGCGTGGTCAGTGTTCCCGCCATGTTCATCGGAGCGGCGGCCCCTCAGAGCCTCGATCGCTCTCCTTCCCTCTGGTTTTCACTCGGTGTCTTTGTTCGGCTTTGTGCTGTCCCAAGTGACACCAAAAGGCCTATGCTGGAATTAAAAAAGGTGCACTCGAATAAACAAAATCAGTTTTATATGCCAATCCCATAAGTTTTTATCAGCAGTTTTTTATGCCAGTAATAACCAGGAGTTCCTCTGTGTGTGTTGGACAGTCTGGTTTTGATGCCGGATAAGAGAGTGGGATGTTGGTTAAAGCATGGTGTGGATAACAACAAGGTTGCAGGTTTGATCCCTGTACAGGTCATTCACTAAGAAATTGGACTCAATTCTTGTTAGTCCCTTCCAGCTCCGAATATTCTGTAGCTCTTGTCTGCTGAGCTGTGGTGTTAGGACAATATTAGCCCTTTGTGCTCTAATTATCAGAAACATTCATTAGCACAATGAGAGATGCAGTGACAAGTGGTTTTATCTTTGGTGCTTTAACCATTAATACAAAAAGTGCTCTGCAGCACTGACTGCTGGGTGAGGATCTGTAGGAATTTGTATACAGGACTCTCTTCTTGGCACACCTTTTTGTTGTACTGCTTACTTGTTTGTGGTAGAACAGTAAAGGTGCTAACAGTGAAAAAAAATATTGTGCAAGATAAAATGCAAAGGGATAAGGAAAAAAAGATGTCTTCAGGTATTGCTATTCTTCTTCAATGCCGGCTGCAACCCTAAGAAGAAGACATAGTGGTTACTTAAGTGCTTCTGCTAATTTAAACTTTACTTATTCTAGAATTAGAACTAGAACTAGAACTTTTTCTAGAATTACAGAACTCAGTGTCCTCATTGCAGTTGTAAGTGAAGGGTTTGATTCTGAAATGAGATCTGCCTTGACCAAAGTCCTTCCTTCACTTCTGTATTTCATAGAATCACAGAATGGTTTGAGTTGGAAGGGACCTTAAAGATCATCTCGTTCCAACAGCGCTGCCATGGGCAGGGACACCTTCCACTATCCCAGGTTGCTCCAAGCCCCATCCAACCTGGACTTGGACACTTCCAGGGATGGGGCAGCCACAGCTTCTCTGGGCAACCTGTGCCAGGGCCTCCCCACCCTCACTGGAAAGAATTTCTTCCTATTAACTAAACTAGAATCCAGTATTTAGTGGTAAGATAAAGGAAATTTAAGACAAATTAATGCTGTAATAATAATTTCTCTCCTTTAATCCTGCAGCAAGAGTTGCAGGTACAAACACACCACTTGCAGAGAACCACAGCAAGGACTTGCTCATTGTACATTGTTTCATGAATGTATTTGTGTGGCTTTTGCAGCAGATTTTGGAGTCTAAAAAAGCGAGTTGTATTACTTCAATGCCTTGCTTATACTGACATAGAATGTGATATCCCAGGAAATTTTAGTCATGCAAAAAGATTAAATAGGATTTCAGATCACCAAATTTCACATTCCATAAAGTAGAAACTAAATACAGTAATTTCAAACAGTTACATCTGAGTCATGCCTGTGAATTATGTATAGGCTACAACACTTTTGGTTTCCAGCTATGTAGAATCTGCCATGTCCTTTGGGGATTTTTTTGGTGATTAGCTGCTCTTAATATCTCTTCTTCATATTTTCTTCATATCTTGAATTTATGTAGCTCCTATCCCAACTGCAGAACCTATTACAGCTTTTCCTGGAGGATTAAAGAGGCCTTTTTTTAGGCAAAACATTTTCTACTTGTAGTTGTTTAATTATATTTTTTTAAAAATAGGGTTGGAATTGATGTCCTAAAGCAAATTTTACCCCCAAACTGCATCAACTCCATTGATGTAATTCCTGGAGTTATCTATTCAGTCTCTAGTTGCAACAGATGGTGATTGCAAAAACTTCGTATGCAACGTATTCTACTGCTTCACTGTTCTCACTGCTAAAAAAGGTTTTTCTTATGCTTCATCTGAATTTCCTGAGCTGCAGTCTTAGCCCCTTTGAAAACTGCTATTATATTTCTTTTTATCTTCTCTCCTGTAGACAATATCCATTTGAACTTTACATCATAAGTCGTACTTCTCAGGCTCTAAATCCCTCTTTCAATGTATTTCTAAAATCTTGTAACATTTTCTTTGAATGATCTGACTGTCAAACCTCAAAAGAGAGAATGCATCAGCACACAGAAGAAGCTGGGAAATTCCACAGCACTCTTGAAGCTACTATTCTCAAGGAAATCTAATTTTTATATTCTTCCTTATTACAGTGATAATTCATTCAATGCTTACATTCTGGGCATTTCCATCCTTTCTTCTCTCTTTATCTCAACATCCTGGCTTCACTCCTGAGACCTGTTTGGTTCTCCACCACTTCCTTTTTGGCTCAGCAGCTGTTTGCTCACTGCAGTGTTCTCAGAAATTCACAATTTAGCCAGAAAGAAGATCAGATTTTCATGGAAATTGAAAAATAATCCCTCGACTCATATACACATCATACTCCACCTCTTCCAAAAGTAAAAGCAAGCTGCTAATGTTAAAGACTAGATCATCTTACCACTTTCCTATTAGAAAGTGACACAAACATGATGAAAGGCTGAAAGGTTTACTGTGTAAAAAAGAAAACCTTACCTACCATATTTTTTCTGTAATGTTTTCCTTAGTTCAGGCCTGATTCACATACACACAGAAAATATCACTATTATAATACTCATACTTTTAGCATATGAGTAAAATATGATCTTTGTTGGACTAGAAGGTGTCCAGGGATCTGTTCCAATCACAACAGTTCTGCGATACAAAGGGGTCACTGTACTTTTTTTTCATCTTAAAGTAATGAATTGTTGATCTGACAAGTTGAACAAACACTGCCTTATACACATTAATAGGAGTGACAATCCACTAAAAGTTCTTTGATGAAAAAAAAAAAGTGGAAACCAAATTTTTAAAATCCATAAGAATGTGAAAAGCAAAGGTTCTCTTTCTATAAACAAATTAAATTTCAAATCAAATGTGCAAAAATGATGACTTCCTTTAAAAACACAAGATTATCTTTATTAAATGAATAATCCTTTGGCGATTATGGATAATGGAGTGACAATTAGGGTTTATGAAGTATTATTTCATTATGAATTATGATTTCATTTTATCAAAGAATAACATGAAACTAATATCAGAATTTTGATGACTTTAAGAGAAGACAAGAAATTACTTTAGAGATCGTGTTAAAATGATCATGTTATGAGAAGAAGTCATCAACCTCCTAATGGACTAATGCATACTGAGATGTAGTAAAGCACTTTGCTCAGTATTTACTTACAGAGAAAACTTCACGCTGCCTCATTCTTCTGCAGTCCAGAATCCAATAAAATTACATACTTAATGCACTACAGCATCTGAAACACTTTGACAATTACTGTTAGCCTGAAGCCAGTGCACGACTAAACTGAACAAAACAAGCCTTCGTTTTATCTTGAAAAAAGTTCATTAAACAATAAATGCATTTCATGCTTGTCCTAGAAAATACCTGAAATCATACATCTCCCACTGCTATAACAGAGTGCTTCACTCTAAGTAAGGATCAGGTTCATGACATCTGAGGAACCTGAATGTGCAAAATCTGTGGAACCTGATGAGATGCATCCCAGGGTCTTGGGGAATTGACTGATGTAGTTGCCAGGCAACTCTCCATGATACTTGAGAAGTCATGACAGAAAGATGAAGTCCCAGGTGACTGGAAAAAGGGCAACATTGCACTCATCTTTAAAAAGGGTAGAAAAGAGGACCCTGGGAACTACCGAGCTGTCAGCCCCTCCTCTGTGCCTGGGAAGGTCATGGAACAGATCCTCCTAGAAGCAATGCTGAGGCACATGGAGGACAGAGAGGTGATGTGGGACAGCCAGCATGGCTTCACCAAGTCCTGTCTGACCAACCCAGTGGCCTTCTGTGATGGGGTGACTCCATCGGTGGACAGGGGAAGGGCTACACGTCATCTCTCTGGACTGCTGTACAGCCTTTGACATGATCCCCCACTAAACTGGAGAGGGATGGATTCAATGGTTGGACTTCTAAGTGGATGAGTAATTGCTTGGACAGTCACATCCAGAGGGTGGTGGTCCACGGCTCAGGGTCCTGATGGACATCAGTGACAAGTGTTGTCCCTCAGGGATCCATCCTGGGACCAGTGTTATTTAATATCTTCAGTGATGACACAGACAAGGGAAGCAAGTGCACCCTCAGCAGGTTTGCAGATGACACCAGGCTGAGCAATGCAGATGACACCAGGCTGAGCGGTGCAGATGACACTCCAGAAGGATGGAATGCCATCCAGATGGACCCGGACAAGCTCGAGAAGTGGGCCCATGTGGACCTCATGAGGTTTAACAAAAGCAAGTGCAAGGTGCTGCACCTGGGTCAGGGCAGTGCCTGGAATCAATCCAGGCTGGGGCAGGAGCCGATTGGGAGCAGCCCTGTGGAAAAGAACTTGGAAGTGCTGGTGGGTGGGAGGCTGGACAGGAGCTGCCAATGTTCACTCACAGCCCAGACCTAATTGCAGCCTTCCAGTACCTGAAGGGAGCTGACAGGAAAGATGGAGAGAGACTAATTACAAGGCCAGCTAGTGATGGGACATGTGACTACAAGGGGCAGGGGCTTCAAACTGACAGAGGGCAGGTTTAGATTAGCTGTTAGGAAGATACTCTTTGCAGTGAGGATGGTGAGGCCCTGGCACAGGTTGCCCAGGGAAGTTGTGGATACCCCATTCCTGGAAATGTTCAAGGCCACGTTTGATGGGGCTTGGAGCAACCTGGGATAGTGGAAGGTGTCCCTGCCCATGGCAGAGGGGTTGGCACGAGGTGATCTTTAAAGTCACTTCCCACCCAAACCGTTATGTGATTATATGATTTCTTTGTTGGTTTTTAATTTGTAAAGCTGTTTGGTATTGCAGAATTTTTATGAGTTCAATTCTTGACATGTTGAATCTTACACTTTATTCTTACAGTGAGCTACAAAAGAAACAGATCTGAAACCAAGAGTCTAAACCTTTGCTGGTGCTCTTGCATTTGTCATTTCATTGTTGTGTTGTGTTTGAAGCCATGCAATAAAAGGTGAGACTTCATAAACTGTGTTAGCAAGCCTTCAAGAAATGCTGGAAATCTCTCAGAGATTGTAGCAGCAATATTTTGCTTTTAGCATCTTACTCTTGAGAAATGAAAAATGCTTCAAGAATACTAATACTGTCTTTCAGAACACTAAGATGAAACAGAGGGAATAACTTGAACTTCAGGCACTGAGATAATTTTCAGACTTCTTCAGTGTACATTAGGTCATTAGGCAGAAAGCTACTTTGTGTAACAATGCAGTTAATGTGTACTTACCATAAAAGCTATTTCCTGTTGTTCTGTAAAGTCAATTAGCTATTTACTAAATACCAAATTTCATGTCTGTGCAATATCTTATTTCATTGTGCAGCATGAAAAAAGGGAAATGGCAGTCATACAAATTACTGTCTGGACAAATACATTGTGTACTTCATACTCTTAGATTCTTTCCTTTTGTTTATCTCACAGATATTTACTTGCCAAAGCACCTAATTTTTTCTGTGACAGCCTCATGCCTTTAGATATTTTGCATGATATTAGTTTCTCTGTGTGTTGTTTTTGGTTTTATTGTATATGTAATATTTAGTTATTCTGTGTTCCAAGTGTAACAAAGAAGAAGGATTTCTCTACTCTTTTTTTTTTTTNGTGTTCCAAGTTTAACAAAGAAGATGGATTTCTCTTTTTTTTTTTTTTTCTGCCTGGTGTTCCTTATTACTCTTGTTCCAGGGTTATGATATTTTACTAGACATTTCTGGAATCTCATCTTCGTCTCACTTCCCTTGAAATTAAGGGGAATCGTGAAGCTTCTGTCCAGCAGCTGAATTAGTTAGCACATGAGGGATGCATTTGTAATAAATATGTGTTCATTACTTAGAGATTGCTCTTAATGTGATATTCCAGAGGTTATAGTGTTTCCCAAATTGTGGGCATGGCACTCCCTGTATGCCAGTTTGGGATATGAACAGGAAAGAATATTGCAAATTCTCTGAGGTTGCAGCTACAGTAAACAGAAATCTCTGCAAATAATCTTCATTGCAAATGTCTCTGATGCAAACGTTTGAATTACCAAGGAGTGTGGAATTTTATTGCTGAGCAGGGAAGTGCCTTTGTTAGATTGATTTGTAAGAAATATAATTTATGAGCTGTGAGCATCAGAGTTAACAACTGTTACACTGCTCCAGATCTGTGTTATAAAGAATTATTGCCCTATGAAAATCTGCTATGAATTCCCTGTGTAATATATATATAGAGCTAGGTGGGCATGCAAAAACAAAGGTCTAATGTGATGAGACAGTAATGATTTTGAGTGTTTGAGAAGGCCACAAGTGTTCACAAGTTGTTTTCTGTTCACTTAGTTGTCTGTCCTATTCAATACTTGTTTCATTTTTTTGATCCATGTTTAATGGGTTTTAACTTCTACTTGAAGAACCATCCAGTATTAAAGATCTCATTTATCTGTAAGTCTTTATGATTTTCTACTGAGAAATTCTGTCTGTCGTGCACTTATGCAGGTTTACAATATTTAAACAGTTCCTCCTCATTAATGGAAATTTCTGATTTTTAGCTCTAAAGTTACTTGGAAAACTTTCTTTATTGCATGTGGTAGGGAGGCAAAAATAACAGCTGATTTCTGTTAATAACAGCATTTTGCTACGATTATGATTTGTATTCATTTTCATTATGCCCAAAAGAGACATCCTCTATTCCTGTGGTCTAGCTATCTTTAAGGAAACTAAAAATCTACAATACCTTTGCTCTGTCTGAATGATTTCCATTCCCTGCTCTCCAGAGTTAGAAATTTTGTTTTCAGGAGAGTATTTTGATGTCTGTGTTCATACCTGTTTGTCATTATGTGTACAGCTGAATTTTATGTATTTTGTGGGGTTTTGACTTGCATTTGCTGATTCTAATGGAGGATCATTGTCATTGCTGTGTTTGTCTCAGACTCGCTTGTGGTCAGTGCTGGCTAATGGGAAATGAACTGTAACAGAAGGTGCAATAAACTCTGTAATCAACTGTCATGATTCGTCTCTCTGAGAATTCTGACCTAAATTAAAACACTCAAAAAGATACTTCATATGAAATTCAATGGAGTTCTTCATCAGTGTATGACATGATGTAATTGTGGATTGTATGATCTTGTTTTGCAGAATCCATTTCTTGAAAATGTGAAATGTCTTTCTCAGGCTTGGGTAATTTTTTTTTCAACTGTTGTGGTTAAAGTTATGGGATGTTTTTAAGTTGTAAGTAAAGTGATGGTGATTTTTCCATTGAACTTTTAATAAATATGTGTGTTTTCTCTCTCTAAAACACTTTTTTACTCAAACTTTCTGTGCTTGTATGAATGATAGACTATTGAATAGGTCAGTATGCAAATTTCAGGATTAGATTTACAGATACATCAGTTGATGATAGTGACTTATTTGTTGGAAATTTATGTTTCATTCCCTCTTTTATCCATCTGGGATCTTGTGTCCAACTTGTAATTTTGGCCAATTACAGATGTAGTGTCTTAATAATACAGATGCATCTTGAAGGGGGAGGTAGTGAGAAGGAGCTTTTCAATGATCTCAATTTCAGATGTCTCACTTAAATGAGGGGTTCTGTGGTCAGTGAGCTATTGAGAGAAGATCCCAATCATATCAGAAAAGGAGGTAAATCATGCTGAATTAGTTAGGAACTTAAATAGACATCTCATTCCTGTAAGTGGGAAAAATGGGAAGAGAAACCTTGCATGAACCCTTCTTTACAACAGAGGAATGTGTGGCGTGTCTGTTATCCCACTGAACAGGACACACAGANCACACTTTCCCCCCCTCAATTGTCATCCTCCTATTTCCACAGGAATTGCGAATGAAACTGTGAAGAAAACTGTGAGGCTGGTTTTCTGTCCCCTCCCTACTCTGTAAGAAACTGCCTTCCTAATAGGGGAAAGTAAATTTTCCATGGTAGCACAAGAAAAGCTACTTGTCTAAATGTTTTGCTGTTATCTGCAAGCCCTAAACTGCTGCAGATAAAAATCTCACTCTCCGCACTCTCTCTTTTTGGGTTGTAAATATTACAGTGTGCAAAGAGGGCTTTGTTGAGGTCTGTCTTTACCCCCTGTGCCCCATTTTTCACAGGGACAGCTGGATGGAGAAGAGGCAGCACAATAAATACATGCAGGTAGGGATTTTTTGTGCATTTAGTGGTATTAGCTGGAACAGCATTAGAAGTGTGGCTGCTTCTGATTGTAGCAGTTACAGTGCCATT
>WEIV01009748.1:118291-128750 GCA_013390005.1 Calyptomena viridis
ATATATAAAAAAATATTATATATAGATTATATATATCTATAATATCTATATAATCTATATAATATAAGATAATCTCAATATTGCCTCTGGTTCTGTAATTATAACATCTTTCGGGAGTGTCTAGATAATTCTAACTTTCATCTGTATTACTGGGTTTCATTTCTTCTGTAGTCACCTGTATATCTCTTTAAAACTGAAGTTGTCTTCTCATAACTTGAGCTCTGAAGTTCATTTGCCTGATTTGCTGGGAGATATTTAATTTAATTTTAAGAATGGAGTTTGTTAATTTTCTGTGCAGTATCTGGTACTGTTATGAATGTTTGATGGTCTGTTACATAAAGACAAAACATTGTGTGATCACGTAGAGGATTTTAAGAGCTGAAATGTATTGATTTCAAAGCTGAGTAAATTCTTGACAGGATGTATTTCTAGACCTTCTGTATAACTTAGATGAGAGGCAGATCCTACTGTTTTTTAATCAAAAGAGAGCAGCATGTTAATCTTTAGATAACTTATTTTCTATGTGACACAAAAGTTAGTTTGAAATTGTATTGTAAATGTTAGTTTGTTAAGAATGTATTACAACCTTCACCTTTTCCTCACAGACTATCCGTACATCTGGAGTGACCTGCGTTTTTTTTTTTATGGGAGTAATTTTTTTCTGCTCATTTTATCTCTTCAATCTGATCTTGGCTGTAGTAACTATGGCATATGAAGAGGAAAACAGAGCAACTCATGCTGAAACAGAGGCAAAGGAAAAACTACTTCAGGATGCCAAAAAAATTATAGAGAAAGAACAGGTTTGTAAATTATTATACATACTATGTGGTTCTTTTTGTTTTCTTCGCTTTGTGAATTAGAGAAATAATGTTTTGAATTAAACATATGCTTCTTACAATACTTTCTCACACTTAGTTTCTCTTTGTGTCTTTATAAATACGTGTGTGTGTATATATGTATTCAAATATATAAACATTTCTGTGATATAAACCCTCATCATGAGTCCAAGTTAATTCATATTTTTAGGATTTGCAGACCTGACATTATATGGGAAGGGCTTGCTGTCAAGTATGTAGCTTTCATGGTGTTGCTTAGATGCTGCACTCCATGGTTTGCCCTGTTCTTCACTACCATTGTGTACAGAAATTCCTTTCTCTGGATATTCCTTCTTGCTATTTTTGTGTAGTCTCATGAAGGAAGTATGAGTGTGTAAATTTGCATCCATAAGAAAAGTTGTCATTGCTGCAGTTCCCTGAAGTTGGAAGTTCCGATGCTGATAGATTTCAGGACTGATTAGAAAGTTTTCCAGGAGCCACTGTGCTCCCTGTTTAAGGGATGTCAGGCCTCTTGCTGAGTGACTGCATACAGGAGGTCTGTCACTTGACAAGAGCAGGAGTAGTTTTTGGCCAGGCTAATGCTGTCAGTGCCATATTAAGTTCCATATTAATGCAGAAGAACATGCAGAGACTGCATTAGTTTCTTTGCTGTTGGAGCTGACACACATCAGATCTCTACAGTGTTTCCTCTTGGCTTAGTGTTGTGCCAAACATTCATCCCTTTGTCTGTAAGGGACCTGTTTTTATTTCTGGTAATCATCAAATCATAGAACCACAGAATGATTTGGCCTGGAAGGGATCTTAAAGATCACCCAGTCCAATGTGGGCAAGGACACCTTCTAGTAGACCAGGCTGCTCAGAGCCCTCTCCAACCTGGCCTTGAACACTTCCAGGGATAAGGCATCCAAAGTATCTCAAGACAACCTGTATCAGTGCCTCACAACCCTCACAGTAAAGAATTTAGTCCTGACATCTAATATAAATCTGTCTACCTTCTCTTTAAAACTATTAGCCCTTGTCATGTCTCTACCTGCCCTTGTCAAAAGTTCCTCTCCAGCTCTCTTGTAGCCCCTTTAGGTACTGGAAGGTGCTCTCAGGTCTCCTTGGATTGTTCTCTTCTCCTGACTGAACAACCCCAGCTGTCTCAGCCTGTCTCCATAGGAGAGGTGCTCCAGCCTTCTGGGCATCTCCGTGCCCTTGAGCAGATCCACATCCTTCTGATGTCAGGGGCCCCAGAGCTGGACACAGCACTGCAGGGGGGGTCTCATGAGAGGGGAGCAGAAAGGGAGAATCATCTCCTTGCCCTGCTGCCCATGCTTCTCATGATACTGCCCAGGACACAGATGACTTTCTGGGCTCAGGGACACATTGCTGAGTCACATCAAACTTCTCATCCACAAGAAATGAAGCTCTAAGCTGAGGCACAAGATAGATTGAAAATTATTGGTAAGACATATTTTATCTTCTAACTTTTTGTTAAAGATACCTGTGATTTACTTCTAACATTTAAAAAAGTCAGATTTGTAAGAGAACATACAAATATTCTCTAGCAATTCTCTATCCAATTGGATATTCTCTATCCAATTTCATGGTTAAGGTGTAAGGCATCACCATTTTACCAAGTTCTTCCTCTACAGCTGTTGACAGGTGTGTAATGTTTCTCTGCCTAAATCTTCGGCTTGCCAGGCTTTACTTAGGCTTTTCTTTCTTCAATTTTTCTTTTAACAGGATTAGTATTTAAGAAAAGTTTAACATTTTAGGATTTAGTTTGAGCCCTTAGTCTTCTGTTGTCTTTGGACTCAAGGTCTTTTTCAAAGCAAGAAAAAGAAAGTAAAAGGATGCACCATAATATTCTGTAATTCAGATGCAGAACAATTTTTATCTAAAGTGACAAGGCCAAAGTTTAATTAGAGTATCTGAAAATTAACCCTGCTTTGTCTTTCAGTATTGTGAATAGCACTACTGTCTTTTTATAGCAGTTCAACATTTGAAAGCTTGGAATTGTTAGTGTAAAGCATTCAGACAGCATAATAATTAAATTATTGAAAATTAAATTAAATATTATCCTTGACCATGCATTGGCATTTGCCTTGTGTTAATAGACAGACCTTTTGCTATTTCTTTTCCAGAAGTTGGCTGTGGGAGAAAGCAGTAACACCTTACAGGTTGGATTTGAAATGTCAGTTACTGACTTGAAAAATTCAAACAAAAAAGAGATTAATAAAGAAACACCTATTTTAAGACAAAACTTAATTTTAGATGATCAGGAAAAAGAAGAACAAATATTTCATTCACAACCTGATCACTGCCACAAGAAGCTTGTAAGTATTCAAAATAGAAGATATACATTCACTATATTTGTATGTGATATGACAATTTGGTGAGCAGAAAAGCTTTCTTTGTTTCCAATTTTTCCCCTTTCTTTAATTATTTTCCTCTTTCTTGCATTCCTTGGATTAACTTGGCTTTTAAAGCAATCTGAAAATTAGATTTTGGGACCAGAGGAAGACAGTGCTATGTGGATTTGAAAGGGAAATTGGAAGTAGCTGTCAATAGTGCGCATTATCATTTCATATTAAAATAATTTCATATTTAAAAAAAAAGGCAAATGTAAAGCATGATCCAAGCAGTGTGAGCTGCTCTGATGTAGAGTTCTACTACTAGTCAAATAAGTATAATCTATAACAAAGTTGGCAACTACTGGTAGTACTGGCTTTCCTGCAACTGAGGACTCCTCAAACAATATACTTTCTACATTCATCACAGAAAGAGGCTAAAGATGTTAAGTCACTGAGAAAAAAGCACATCAGGTAGAAAATTTTTGGTAGGACATGATCAGTTTATAAAAACTCAATGGATTATTTCCCTAGTTCATATCCCTAATTTAAATCCCAGTTTATCAGAGGGCTTCTCATCTTCAGTTCCCTCAGCTAAAGATGGATGAGCAGCAGTAACCAGGTTGGTGTTGGTGAACATCTTTGTCCTTTCTGAAAACACTAACTCTGAATACTTCTGAACAGCTGTGAATTTCAACAAGAAGACTGAGGACTGTAATCAGGCTGACACACAAAGTTTTCTAGGTTTTTTTCTTCTAAGACACCAAACATTATAGAAAGGAGTGAAGGGACAAGTTGCACTGGTGACTGAGATGTGATTAGAATAATCTAATCAAGACTTTTAGATTCAGAAAAAATACAGGGAGGAAAATGAACATTTTAAAACTGTATTATAAATTCACTTTATATGTCTATTCTATGACAGTTCTATCAGCTAAGTTTTTTTTGTTTTTCATTAAAATATCAAAGTGACAAAGAGAAATTATTATTAAACCCCTGAGACCAAAGATATCAGTTTCATTCCATGAATAAGAGTTTTATAGAATATGTTAATAAAAATCATAGATCATAAAAGTTTGAAGTAACTATATGATATATCCTTTATACTCTTCCCACAAAAAGAAGATGAAACAAATCAAGTTGTGCTAAGAGTGAATACCAAGGTACTGGGCATTGTGATGTGGTCAGTCTGTCCACTCCCAGGTTCCCTGTCAATGGGTAGTTCTAATTTTTTCCTCCCTGATACTGGAATCTTTGTTCTTTCTGAGAGTCTCTACCTCAGAGTCTCACCTGTTCCTTGCAGCTCATGTCTTATGAACATCTACCTAGTCTTTTAGAAGTGTATGTGTGTGTAACATGTCATGAACTGAATCTTTGATAATAATTCATTGTGTCTCATAACATAGAGGTGTTGACTTGTCCTTCAGTTCACATCAGGAACCCTGAGTTGAGCATTTTGTAGTTCCTAATGAAAACAAAAGTAGTTCCATTCCTAGTTTTAGGCAGTTCAATATTAGTGTAGATCTTGATAGGTTTAATAGGAATGGAAAACCCAAGAATTCTTATTAACTACATGACTATTTTTTGTATTAATAAATGTTTATTATTTTAATAATCAATAATCCGCATTGAAATAGCCAATAGTTTATTCAAACTGATGGTCAGTGTTCTTTTTATTGGTCACTGGAAAGATAGAATGTTCCTTTTCCTTTACCCCCCCATTAATGTTTCTATACTTCTTATATAATGGCATTATCATGAAATATTTTCAGAAGGAAACAACTTGAAAAATTTTACTGGTTTCAGTGAAATGGCCTTTGTCTTCAAAGGCAAATACCTGATATTGTTGTGGTTTTTTTTTTTTTATATTCTTTCAGCAAGGCAAAGCCTCACTACAATGTGTATTTAAAAAGGCACATTTATCTCATGCTGAACATAATTTTTGTGATCTTCATATTCCCTTGTTTGATTATTTTCTGTTGTCTTTGTAACCAAAGAGGCAGATCCTGCTGTCCTATGATGTGTCAGTGGACTCTATTAATGATCCATTTCGAAGGCAGAGATTAATGAGTGCAGCCACTATTCTTACAGATAATTCAAGTAAGTCATTCGTTCCTGTTTTTCCAATTTTCCAATTGTGTACCTTGACCTGAGAGATCAAACTGTCAGTCAGCATTATTTTAAAATGTGCTAGGGGAAATTATGCCACAAATGTAAATTTCAGTAAAATAAATATTCTCATATCTCATGTAATTGTAACTCACAGTTACCAAGGATTAATCATTCCTGACCAACTTGATTGAAAGAAGAGAACTTCAAAGTATGTGTAAGGAGAAGCTTTGCCCATGGGGACAGTCAGACAGAGGAACTGGTTATACAGTCTCTCACCTGGTGGCTGACCCTGCTTTGAGAATGGGCTTGCACAGACCTCCTGAGGTCTTTCCCAACTTGACTTATAACCCTGCCCTGAACTATGGACACCATCTGTGGTTGTGCAGATGCAACTCACAGAAAACAGGTTGTTAGTTTAATAGTATAATCATGGAATCATGGAATGGTTTGTGTTGGAAGGGACTTTAAAGATCATCTCACTCCAGCTCCCCTGCCATGGGCAGGGACACCTTCCGCTATCCCAGGTTGCTCAGAGCCCCGTCCAACCTGGCCTCGGACACTTCCAAGGAATTCCAAGGAATTGGGCATCCACAGCTTCTCTGAGCAACCTGTGCCAGGGCCTCATCACCCTCACAGGGAAGAATAATAAACATATGAATATGAGGGTAATATGACCTGTTTCTGTTACTATGAGATTCGTTGATGGTGTCATGCAATAGCCTGTGATTAGTTTGTGTAGCATGGGAGAAACAATTTTTTTTACTGATGTCATATTGCTCATATGAGATTGAAAAGAAAAATCAACCTTTTCTCTGGTTGATTGTCTTTTTCTTTATTCTATTATATTCTACATGGGATTATTCATGTGTCACTTTCCCTCTTTCTCTGCTAGACTCAAAGCTGAAATGTCCTGCATTTTGGAAACGTTTTGCTCAGAAGTACCTAATCTGGAATTGTTGTCCATTCTGGAGAGCAGTCAAAAAGAAGGTGAAATGGGTGATTTTGGATCCATTTGTTGATCTCTTCATCACAGTTTGCATTATCTTGAATACCTTATTCATGGCTATGGAGTACCCTGGCATGACAAAGGAATACCAAGAAATGATCACTAGAAGTGACCAAGTAAGTTAGGTCTATGTTAGGGTGAATATGGAGTTAGAACCCCATATTTATCTTTGGAAAGTCCCATAAGGAGACAGACTTCTTCAGTGACTTTTTCTGAATTTCTTTTTTTTTTTCTTTTTTTTCCTAGGTCTTCACCCTGATTTTTACAGTAGAAATGATCTTGAAAATAATTGCTCTGGATCCTTACTACTATTTTCAGCAAAAGTGGAATGTTTTTGATAGCTTGGTTGTTTTGATTGGCCTACTGAGCTTTGGAACAAATCTGTCACCTTTCAGGCTGGTAATAATTTCTTTATTATTTTTTAAAACTACGTGTGTTGTATAGATTTGTAAAAGATTACAGTGATATACCCTCACATTTTTTTACTGATAAATCTGTTAAATCAATTCTAGTTGGTAAACAGTAAGATGCCTATGTCTGATCTTATTTTTTGCATATGTCCTTACTACCTATTTATCATGTTAAATTTGCTAATTACTTCAAAATTCTTCATGGCATTTCAGAATCCTCACACCTAGAAATGCAGTGGATTCTGTTTCACCTTGTGTACCATGACTGAGAGATTTTCATAGCCCTGAGTGCTAATTTGGCTAAATATGTCCTTTTTACTCATGAGGGTACATAGAGTAGGTCCCATCTGGCTTTTAAGATCCTATTTTAAGTCTGTTTGGTGAGAGGTATAAAAAATATTTGTCTTATTACATTAGGTCTAGTCCAAAACTCGGTCATTTCATAACCTTTGTCCAAGTAGCCATAAGGTAATTAATTATGTTCCTGTTATTTTTGCAATTATATTTAGCAATTATTTATTATATATATTATGTTATATTTAGCAATTATTAATTGCTATTAATATTATTAAACAGACACATTCTAGTATCTAATTTAGCACAAAGAATTTGAGACCTTCCTTTCATAGTTCTCTGCTCTCAGCAACATTAATTGTCTGAACTTAAGCACAGCACTTTGCATGAAAACAATTAAAAGCCTTTCTTTGGGGAAAAATGATGATGTTACTGCAGCAAAGACAGCATGATAAATGCAGGGTCTGGTTTTTATGTGTGTTGTGCTGTCTGGGCTGTATTTGACATTTACTTTTTTCTCTTGTATTTTATTTACAGCTCAGGATCTTCAAATTGGCAAAGTCCTGGCCAGCCTTAAATACTCTTATGAAAATAATTCTGAACTCATTTGGTGCTCTGGGTAACCTCACTCTGGTTTTGGCTATCACTGTGTTTATTTTTGCTGTAGTAGGAATGCAGATTTTGGGCAGTGATTATAAAAAAAATGCCTCTAAAATAAGCACCAGTGGGAAATTACGCTGGCATATGGAGGATTTTAGTCATTCAGTCCTGATTATATTCCGAATATTATGTGGAGAATGGATTGAAATGATGTGGGAATGTATGGAAGTGGCTGAAAAACGGAAATGTCTTATCATTTTCTTGCTAGTCCTGGTGATAGGAAACCTGGTGGTGAGTTTTGAGCTGATTTTCAGTCCCTACTGAATGCTGTTATACTGACAACTGTTTTTTTTCAGAGGCAAAATTTATCATTTGAAAAGTATTCACACCATTCTCTTTTCTGGATGTCACTTGACATGTTTTTCTTCTGTCTTTTTTTCCCCTTTTCCTCTGTCTTTCTCTTTCTTGCACAAGAGGTAGAAGCAAAATAAAATCATTGCCTCTGATCATAGTATAGAAGTGCAGTGCTTCTGATAATTTGGTGTCTGATGTCTTCATCTTTTGTATTGATAGAATCAAATAACCAAACCATTCAGTGCTTTTAATGCTTAACAGCTTGTCCTTATATTATCAAAAGTTTACAGTACCCAGATTTTCTGGTCTGTATGACAAATATTAGATCTAATGTAAATATATTGGGAGACAAAATCTTTTTCATCTGCTTGGTTTGTTGGTCTATGATAGAAACTTTTTGATGTTGATGTTATTAAAATTCATCTTTTTCAAAAGATCTACTTCCCAGTACATTAGGGACATCAGATCATGTGAAAATGTATTTGATATACCCAAACCCTCACATCCTTCCTTTTTCTCCTGCCATTCCAGAAGGAGCCATATCATACTATATTGATATTGCAGTGTGATAGTAAATAATTTCATTGCAGTGCTTGATGAAAGTAAGATTGAGGGTTTCTGAAGTGTCTTTTTTAGCATCAAGTGTCTCCAACTTATTTTAACTGTTTTAAGGTGCTCAACCTATTCATTGCCTTGCTGCTGAGCTCATTCAATACTGATACATCAGGGGGACAGGAGGAGCCTGGAGAAGGGACTAAATGTCAAATTGCCATTGCACAGATTCACAAGGGCCTGAAGTCTGTGAAAGACAGAATTCTGGATCATTGTGGCAAAAAAATGAAAAGAAGCCGCAAAAAAACAGACAAAAAGAAGACTTTGGTAGAAATTTCTGGCAAAAACATAGAAGATAATAATTATGCCATGACAGATGTCAGAAAATATATAGACAACAGTTGCTTTGACATAGGATGTTACCATAATGAAGAGAGTTCCTCAATAACAAGGAAATATGAAGATCTTTCAACCAGTCACAGTACCTGTGTTCCCATTGCAACAGTAGAGACTTACAGTGACAAGGATGATGATGAGCACATTGTATGCACAGAAACAGAATATAGAAAACAGGTAAGGAATATTAATATTTGAAAAATTATTGTAACCTTCATCTGTAATTGCAGTATCAAAGAATCAACAAAATCCCTTCTGTCATTTCTGCCATTTTACTTTCTTCATTTTTCTGGTACAGGGGCTACCAAATAGTTATTAAATGAGAGGCTGAATATCCACTTTATCATCACTCTCCCCATTGATAACCATAATTCTGCTTTTGCCTGTTTATTTTCCATCTGTTGCTGTCAACAGAGAAATGAGGTTTGATCAAGACAGACATTCCTCGTCTTTGTCCCCTTTGCCTTACACCTGGATTTTTTGGAAGGAAGGCCTATTGTGCTGCTTATATGTTGCATAGAATGCAAAGGGAATGAAAATAAAAGCTGCACCTTAAAACAATGTCTTTTTTTTTTTTAAATCACCTATTCACCTCTATGGTACTTTGGACTCCCCTTTATATCTCTTGATTTTGTTGTGTTGAGCAGGATAAAACTCAAGTCTTTCTGCGAGTGAGTGAGACATTTATACTGCCATGATAGCTAGCATTTAGAGATATTTGAGATATTCCAGGTGTCTGTCACACACACATGGGTCTGTAAAATAAGACACAGGAGCTATAGGAACTCTTTTCACAAAGTCACAGAATCATTAGTCTTGGGAGGGACTTCTAGTCCAAAGCCCTTACCAAAGCAGGGTCACCTAGAGCAGGTTCCACAGGAATGTGTCCAGGTGAGTTTGGAATATCTCCAGTGGTCAGTGTCTAGCTGGACTGCTAGGATCTATTTCCTATGTTTTTGGTCATGTAAGGAAGCATCATCAGTGGAATATCTTTGGACAAGTCTCAAGCAAAAATTGCTCATCATCTTAGAATCATCTCTGGCTATTTCAAGTATGTTGTCTATAAACATTTGATGACAGAAAGTCATTCCTTGTTGGAGTGGAATCTGGTATTTCTTGAAATTCATAGTGGCAAAAGGACTGTTAAATTACTGGGATCAGTTAGATTTTCTGCCTGTAAGTGGAAACATGAGGTGGTTGGGGTCCACCTGCAAAGATTAATTGGATGCAGGAATCCCTCAGTGCACTAAATGTAAATTTTGAAGAATGATACATTTCCAAAGTAAAACCACAGGACCACAGTATTTGAAATCAAGGAAGAAACCATTCCTTTACATGAATTTTAGGGATATCATTTAATTATCTATGAAAAGACAAACATGCTAGTGGAAGGTTCCCTGCCTATGGCAGCAGGTTTAGGACTAGAAGGTCTTTAAGGTCACTTTCAACCCTAGCTATTCTGTGATTATATGACTCTAAATTTTATGGTTGTTTTAGATTCTGTTAAAGAATTTAAGAACGACTATCAGGAAGAAAAAAAAAAAAGGGGAAAAAAACTGTTTT
>WEIV01009749.1:0-121022 GCA_013390005.1 Calyptomena viridis
GGAGGGAATCTTTTAACTAATAGTAGGTAGCTTACTAAATTTATTATTATTTTTAGTTATGAATTATATTAATATATTAAGCTCACATTTTCATAAATAGTATTAGAATTCTAGAAATAGGTTAAGGATATATGAAAGTAATTGAAATAAGAAATCTAATTAATATCATTATAAATAACATATTAGGATTCTAAAAGAACCATATTGCCTTTAGCCAATCAACATTAGTGCCTTAGTTTGCAAAAGATGTAGGAATACTGAAAAGTTCTGAGAGTCGTGCTGGCTTGTGGGGACTTGCCACCCAGCACCCCTTCCTGTGCTGAATTGTAAATAAAGGAAACACCTCAGCTCCGTGTGTTTGGATTGGCTTCTTGCAAACTGGGTGAAAGAATCTGCTTTGGGACAACAGCTTTGCTGGGGACACATTCATCAAAGATGTTGGTTTTCCAACTCTGCTGTGCCCGGTCCATGTCGGGAGCAAGACGGGGGCAGGTGAGGCCCCAGAGATGTGAAACTCGAGGGCTGCACGGGCGCTGTGGCCAAGACAGTCCCCAAAGGCCACTTCACCCACGGGAGCCTGTCTGGGAACAAGCACCAAATCCCAGAGGGCACTTCTCGAGTCGGCTCCCTGAGGCCCTGCAGCAAGAAGGTGTTTTAGGAATCTCCTGGACCTGTTTGTACCAGCTGTGGGGTGTTCCCAGTTAACACTTGGCAAGTTGAATTCCCCCATAAGGGTAAGGGTGTTGATTTGGAGGTGTCCCTCGCTTCCTTAAAGAATAATTCCTTGGTGTCATCGTCCTGGCTGGGTGGGCAAGAGCAGCCTCCCACAATGACAGCCACTTCATTTGTTTGTCCCTCAGTCCTTACCCAGAGCCTTTCAGGTGGCATTACCAACTGCAGCTCCAGACGTTCCAGCCCCTCCTTTACAGCCAGCACCTACAACAGTGCCCTGACAGTGTCCTCGTCTGAAGGTCCTTAGTGCTCTTTGTGGGGTTGTAATAAATAAACTCTTTGAAAGAGTCCATCAGGTGGGTTAATCAGAGTGAGGCATTTGTGTGAGAGTTTATATGGCTGTAACAGACCAAAGGCACATGCAAGGAATTGATGGTATTTAAATGGCAGCTGGTGAAGACACCAGCTGTCCTGCAGGAACAGGAAAGCTATTGTGGACCTGAATCTGCCTGCCTTCCTCTGGTGCCAGTGCTGCACAAAGCATGCTTTTTGTATCTCTAATGCTATTCAGTTTAGCAAAAAGTACAGCCTGGGATCAGTCAGAACATAATTAAATGCTCAGCTTCCATTCCTCATATAAAGATCATGTATTCATATTTCAGTTACTTAAGTCAGTCTCCAGTGTTTGTAAAGTGTCTGATGTTCTCTTAGTGCTGTGTAAACAACAACAAAAACAAAGCAGAATTAATTTTTGATTAATCTGAGACACTCATAACAGGATTAGAACGATAAACGTAAAAATAAAGCTTTAGAATTCCCCTTCCTCCTTATGTATGAGATGATTTGACCTCTTTAGGCTAATCAGATTTTATCTGTAAAATAAACTGTAAAATTCAGTATTAGTAGTCCCAGACAGTCAACACTGACTCAAGCTTCATCCCCGTTTCTTCCCTCCAAGTGAGGAAAAATTACTTTGCTTGAAAAAAAAAGTTTGGAATATGAACAGTCCTGTTGCCATTTTTGAAAAGTTTGGTTTTCTCATTCTACATGGTTAATCTTTAGAATAGTTTGGAGGTTTTTTCCCCACTTCTAAGCTCTTTCTTAGCATTTCTGACATGTGGAAATAGTTTATTATTATTATTATTATTATTATTATTATTATTATTATTATTATTATTATTNTTATTATTATTATTATTATTATTATTATTATTTGTAAATTAAATCTGAGATTCCTGCATTCTTGCCTTCGGGAGTTCCGATTTTAATTTAAAACCAACAACAGTTGTGATAAAATCATAAAAACTGCCAATGCATTTAAATTTTGAAGCCAGTCAGGGCAGCATAGCAAAGGAGAAGAAAACAGCCTCTCAGGAGACTTTCCTGATGCTGAAAACCAATGGGATTATGGATGGGTGGGCAGTGCCCAAAGGATGCAGAGGGGAGATTTTAGGTCACCTATACCTACTGCATGTAGAAGAAAGCTGGAATCTTCAACCATCAAGTCTGCCTTGTACACATGGTCTTTTCTAAGATAATCTTGCCCTCCCCAACTCCTTATCTGTTGATAATCTTTCTTTATTGTGGTAAACATTTGAAGTGCACAGAATTTTTCAGGGCCAGGGTAGTGCCTGCACAGTCTCTGCCTTGTGCCAGAGACACTCAGGGAGAATCCACAAGGCTCAGGGCCAAAGCAGAGACTATGACTGTTTATCAGGCAATACTCTTTAAATGATGATTCATTACTTGCTAAGAAAAGGAACTGAGCAAGACTTGGTCCCTTTCCCCAAAGGATTCTTATGCCTAACACCAGGAGTTTGGAAAAGTCCTGGCCTTCAAAGATGAAGATTGTTCAGTGCTAAAAGACAGACAAATTTGTACTAAGTCTTAGAGAGCTACTGACTACACTAAATCTGAAAAGGAGATAACCCAGCAGAGCTCAGGTTTTGCATTGTAGTATAATTATAGGTGAGCTTTCCTGTCACACAGCTGTGTCCCTGGGAAAAAAACTGGTGATACCTCACTGCTGTGACTCTTCTCTCAGCACAGAAGCACGTCATGAACAGGCATGTCTAGTCAGAGAAACAGCACCATGCTCAGGGTTCACTGTGTTCAACAGTGTGGAGTATTAATTCATGCTCCGACGGCTCGTGTTACCTCTGCTTTGTGTGTCAAAGTTCTGAATTTCACAGCCTGTGATTCTGGATGGATGGCCAGAGAGTGTCCTAGGATGAACTGCACACTCAGTTAATGTAACCCAAACCTCTCAGTAAGGAAGGGAAAACTGGGGAAACAATGGTGCCTGTATCCAGCTCTTATCTGATAATGGAAGTTCATTCAGCAAGAGCACCAAACACAGCGTGGGCAGAAGGGAAATCTCATTCAGAAAGGCTGACCTAGTGCCCAAGTGAACAGAAAGTGCGTCATCCTTCAGCTCCCCAAAGGAGCAGTGTCCTCATCTCCAGCTTGCCTTGCAGTCAAGGGTGTGACCCTGCTTTTTATCCATCAGGTCTCAGGGTGCAAACCAAGGTGGTGGCTCATCCCATCACCTCGGTCTCTTCCTCCTCCTGCAGTGGTCAGTGTGTGTGTGTGTGTGTGCTCTTGTATCCTCTCTGTGCTCAGAGGCTAAACTTAAATTGAAGGCAATTTGATTTCACACAATAAAAAACTAACAGTATTGTCTGGTACCAGTGAATTGTCCTGCAGATTTGGGTGAATTCACCCAGAGACTGACTAGTGGTTCAGTTACTAATTTCATGTAGTTTTTCATACTGGGAAGTTATCTGAAATGATCTCTTTCATTAGACTATATGAGGGCTGCTTCTCCGTTCATCTTCCCCTTATCACATTCTCTGACCTGTTTCAGGCTTGTGCTGCTTTTTGGGGGGAGCTGTTGGCTTTGTGTTGCCTTCAGAGAGAGAAGGAAAAATGGCCCTTCCCAGCCAATCCTCTTTCAAAGTATGTTTCAGAAGTATGTTTAGCTTTGATTGTGAGGGGTGGGAGGAGGTTCTCCTGTCTCTGTTTGACTCTATTTTACTTTGAAGCCATCAAACACCATTGCCTGGCTTTGTCTGCCTCTCAAAATTGGGAGCCAGAAGAGGGAATATGATGAAACAGGTATTTAAGGCAATTAAGGGGCAGGCTGGAGCACAGGGTGAGTTATCAATCATTGCAAGATCTACGTGGGGACATGAAAGAACAGTGTGGGTACTCAGCATGTTCAGTACACTCATACTTCAGGTACTGAAGAGGGGCTGTCTGGGGATTTCTTTATATTTCTTCTTTAGCTAAACCTGCAGTGAAGTAGATAAAGTTGTTAATTTACCTGCTCCTGTCTTAAAGTTTCAGATAGTGCTCCAAATCAATACTCTGGAGGAGCTGACAACAGGAAATAGATTTCCAGAGCTCTGGTCTAATAAAAACTCAGTTCCAGGGCTATATGAGGATGGACTGGGAATCCCAAAGCAACGCACAGTACATACCTTTGGCTTTTCTGAAAAAAAACTTCTCAGAGAGGTGCAGTATTCCAGAACAAAAGTGCTCAGTTTAGAGAAATGCAGAGGATAGAAATACTTTAGCCCACCAAAAAAACCCCCAAACAAAACGGTCAAGGGTCACATTACATTCTACAATGTCTTTATACTGTTATTCCTTCTCAATGAAATAGAAGTTGTGAACTGATTTTTACAGTGCCTGCTTTAAAAACTCTGCCAACTGTATCAACGAGCTATTTGTGCTCAATGTATTAGTGAGTCAACAATAAGATTTTAGGTAAGTGTTTGTTTTACTGTTCACAGGGTAATATTCTAGTAATTAGAAATGGGTAAAAATTAAAAGCTCTGCCTGCCCTCAGTTTAAATTACAGTTTCCTGTCCTGTAGTTTGGAGTTCTGCTTGGCCATGGAGCCCTTCTAACCAGTAATGCTGATGACCCTGCTAATGCCAATTGACTTTACTGGTGGGTGTAGGGCATGAAACACTTTCAAAATTTGGTGGTGATCTGTTGACCTCAAACTCTGAGAAACACCTATCTAGGCAAAGATTGTGGAAAGGGAAAGAAACTGAGGCAGTTTGGTGTTGGTGGCATGACCAAGCTTAGAAAACATTTGGCAAAATAGACTGGGATTTGTCCCTGTAGCATCAGCGACTGAATTTAAGGAAAAAGTGTGATAGAAGAGGTTTTGTGGTGTTGATATTTAAGCAAAGGCCCACTAGGTGTCCTCCGTTTGTTAGAGTTGCTCAGAGGAGAGTTGTAGTCTGAGATGTGGGAAAAGACGCCCGAGCAGCCTGTTGTGCTTTGGAAGGCTTTGGGCTTCCTCCTCCTGGTCCACATGCCCTCGAAACACTGAAAGTTGGTTCTGACCCTGAACACTGAGAGCACACTTGTGTCAGTAGCAAAGCACCCATCAGAGTTTCTATGCTACAATGAGATGCATTTAAATATCAAGAGAGAGTGTGCCTCTGAATAGGACTAGACACACACTGTAGATGTCTTGTGTACTTAGAATAGAATCACAGAAATAAGGTTGGAAAAGAATTCCAAGATCATCAAGTCCAACGTTTGACTGAGTACCACCATGCCCTCTAAACCATATTGTGAAGTGCCATGTCTACTTGATTTCTGAACACTTCCAGGGATGGTGACCCTACTGCTTCCCTGGGGAGCCTGTTCCAATGCTTAGCCAGGAAATTTTTCCTAATAGCCAACCTGAACCTCCCCTGGCAAATTTTTTTTTGTCCTGTTGCTGGTTTCCTGGGAGAAGACATAAGGTCTTCCCTGAGCTCCCTTTTCTCCAAATTAAACAACTCCAATACCCTCAGCTTCTCCTCATAGAACTTATGGTCTGGACCCTTCCATCTTAAATGCCATATGAAGGAATAGCTTTGAAGAATTTAATTCTCTTTTGGATATAAATAGGTCTGTTATAATTAATTAACTTCAACAATTGAGAACCTCAATATTTATCAGCATTCCTCTGAAAATATCCAAGTGTTTTTGCAAGCAATCAGATTTTACCTGAACTTGGAAACTTCTTGAGTCATGAAGGTCATCTGGCAATCAGAAGGCTTTATTCTGAGTCTTTTGGTTCATTTTTTTCTGTAGAGTTAGGAATACCCCAAGCACTGCTTTCCTGCTGCTGCCTCAGATCTCCCCCTTTGCTTTGCTGGAGGTGATGGGAGATGTGGAGAACACTTCAAGTGCATCTCTGTTTCATTTCAGTGAACCCCATTCCACCTAAGAACCCCATTTCATCTTGTTTGTTGCCTTTTGGGTTGTGTGGACAGCAGAAGTTCAAAATCTCTGCAGAAAGCAAAGGTGTCTGAAGTCTTTCAGGCAGAAAATTAACATGTTGACAAGGACTGTGGTTCAAAGTGTCTGCAACCCACATTTAGCTAGATTAAAAAAAAAATCCCACTGGTTGTTCTCTGTGTAGTTCCAGCAGTTTTGTGCTAGTGTTCCTAATGAGTTTTGTAAATAATCTTTAAAAGTAATCAAAATCGGGACTGAAGCTCTGCAAGGGGCACAGTGACCTCATGACAAAGCTTGTAATTACAGATCTGTGCTCAGTGTCGTTTATGATCTACTACATATCAGTGCCAAAGGTGGTTGGATTTTAGATTTTAAGGGGGATGAGGGGGAAGGCAAAGCCATTAGAAGGCAATCGAGGCACAAACCAAGGACCTTTAGGAATCTATCCCACTGCTATATTTATTTTTAATATTGAATATTAAAATATTATTTTTAATATTGAATATTATGATTCAGTGCTTCTGACACATAGTAGAAAACAATCTTATTTGAATATTTCAGTAATCTCTTTAATAAATCTTAGCGCTAGCTCTCCATGGGACCTCACATGTTGCTGTTCCAAAATATTGAAACCATTCTATATTTCTAGGAGAAAATTATTTTTAATGAACAGAGACTGCGGCTCAATATACACATTAGCAAAACCCAGACTATTAAGCAAGTTAAATGCTCATGAGACTTGCAAATTGATAACTCAGGAGAAGAAAGTTCTCCATATAGCCACGGGGCAAACAAAGCAAGAGCAGAACAAATGCTGACAAAGTGCTGCAACACTGGCCTGAGGTCGTCCCTTTCCGGGCTTGGTTGAATGCTCAGCCTCTTCTGAGGGCTGAAGCTGCTGCTCTTTCTCCTTGATTCAAGTCCTTCAGGGCACATCTGTTGCCCTGTAGCCTCCTCTGCATAATTTTTTCCCCTTGTCCTAATGTTGGTGCTCTTAATACAACTCTGGAATAGCCAGCAGCTCTGACGCCTTCATGCTTTTCTTGCATTGAAATGTGAGGTTGGACCTCCCTTGGGGAGTCACATGAATCCCCTGAAGGAAACCAGCCATTTCATGGGAGCCTTGAAGAGGGGAACTTCACCCTCTCAGCAAGGCAGACCTCCTGTCCTAAACAGCAGGAGTCGACGTGACTCACCATAGGTTTGGGTGGCATGTTTCCTGATCCAACACTCCTTCCAGTGTTTCTCATCTCATTCTGATCTTAGTCATAAAGTTTTATGAGTGCTTTTCTTCCTGGCCTTTTTACCCTAGCTCAACGCTGTTAAGCAGCCCTTTGTTCCTTTTAGTCATCCACCCACAGCTTTCCCAGTTTTATTGCTGCCAAGATGAATGTTCCTACTTCTCTAGGCCATTCAGAATGTATTGATTCACCCAACTTCTAATCAGCCTTTTCTTATTCCCAGTGTGGGACTGGGAATTAACAGAAATTTAAATAGAATCCTGCAGATTAGAATGTCTGCAGAAGCAGATCCCCTCTTGTATGGCAACAGAAGATAAGATTTAGGTTTCTAAATGCTCCGACAATCTTTCCGGCATGATTAGCACTCCAGGGAGTGTTCCTATTATCCAGAAGGGCCTTAATTGTGCCTTTGGGGTATTGTGAGGTGGGAGGGGAGCCGACCTGTGCTAGGGAAAGATAAATCATTTATCACATATCTGGATGTTTTGAAAGTCCCAGCAAACATCAGGCTGGAGCAGAAAGCTCAGCCATGATTCCAGCTGGAAGGCAGGCAGCCCCGAAGGGGCTCACAGAAAATAGCACTGGCAGAGCTGGTTGTCACATCACCTTCCTCCAGAAGATGTGCTGTGTCCAAGACACTTTTTTGGGGAAGAAAAGGCAACTTTGGGGGGAGAAAAGGTGTGCTGTGGCTGCTCTCCATCAATCAGAGTGATGGTGTTTCGGAGGCGGCTCAGCCCAGTGATGCCTTGTGTGCAGCAGATTTACTTGTAGCTGCTTTATAGGAATAACTAGTTCTAAGGTCAGACCTTTGTTTAGTCTCACCTGGTAGAAGAACCCTCGTTATCAAGAAGCAGCTTGCATAGAGACAGCAAGGATATAATTTTTCTCTACTCTTTAATTAGTGGGATTTTTTAATGGTTTCTTCACCAGCTAGCCCATTAGGTTGCTGCTATTTCTGACTTGTCTGACTCTGCTGCCTCCTTCTCTCTCTCCCTCTCTCTAGCCCTCTCATTTCCATTTTTGTGTCTTTTCTTCCCCTTTTAATGCATGTCCCTCCCTGCAGAGTTTCTTATCTCTTTATCCTCAGACCTACCACAGTCTTTGCTTAACCTACAGAAAAGATCAACTGTTGGAGAACTATTGTTGACATTGAACTGTCATCGCTGTTACTCTGCCGTGCTGAGGTTGCTGTGAGATGGCCAAGAGAGGTCTAGTTGTTGAGTCATTGTTTGGAGACCTCTGCAAGCTTGGGCGTGTGTGACTGTCTCTGCTTGGTTCTTTTTTTGGCAGGACTCCCCTGTGACAAACAAGGGCTTTAGTCTTGTCCACTAAAAACAGTGAAAAGCAAAACAACCCTCTAAGTCACGTTTAGCGTCTGGATCTCTATCCAGAGAGAACCAGGCTTTAAAACCACATGCTCTGCAGAGGCATGTCCTGAGTTTTGTGGAGCTTTGGTTTTCCTCTTGTGAGGAGCAGACTGGACCTACAGTCAGGAGTAGCACTGACACTGATATTTAGTTGTCCAGCTAAGTCTTAATATCCATGGAAAGGCTCTATGTTCCCATAAAGTTTGGGATTGCTTGCATACCAGGTGGATTCTATAACAACAAAAATAGTCCAGTTAGGAGTTTATTTATACCAAGTGGGGAGCATAGGCAAGAAGCTGAATAACATTTGGTTTGAGGATATTTCTAATATAACATGAAACAAATTTGTTTAAGTGAATGGTGCACTTGAGTCAACTCCCACCAGGGTCAACAGCAAGATGAGGTTCCACAAAGATGAACACGATGCCTAAATAGCAGTAGAAGCTGTAGGTGACCATCAGGCTTCTCTTACAAAGAAAGAGCAGAGAGTGTTGCATTCAGCAAGCAGAGGAAGAGGTCACAGGCCAAACCCTAGTTGCCCTCTCCCTGCACACCCCAATAGTCAGTGTGTCCTGCCTGCCTGCCTGCCTGCCTGCCTGCCTGCCTGCCTGCCTGCCTGCTGTGGAGTGGGTGGAGGGAGGAGGAGGAAGGAAGGTGAGCAGGAGCTTCCACTTGTGGTAGCAACAGGTTACTGAGCCTTGGGATGAACTCCTGCCTCGAATGAAGCAGGGCACAGAGAGTAAGAGGCAGAGCAGGGGCAGCAGCCACCCTGCTGGTGGTGGTGAGGATGGAGCTGAGGCAAAGGCTGGGGAGCGACCTTGGGCTGCAGAGGAAGATGTGGGATGAGATGCCAGTCTTTGTCCTGGTGGAACAGGTGACAGCCCTCCTGTCTTTGCCCAGAAAAAGCCTATGACAAGCCTGTTTGTGGGCAGGAGAGAAAGAGGGAGGGCAGTGGTGTGGAGAGCAAAGAGGAAAAGTAAAGAAGTGCAGGTCAATTAAAAAATTATTTATTAATTTATTGACTTAATGGCTTGATAGAAATGATCTTCACAAATACTGACAATTAATTTTTTTAACTTGAAAGAATCATAAGTAGTCTGTGTTTTAACCTGTGTTTTCTTCTGGAGCCTTTTATACTTTGATTTCAGACTATGATTTGAAATATCTTCATTAAATAAATAATTCTCCAAATACCAGATTTGTCGGTGGGGGAACAGGACAATTATTTCAAACACATTTTAGGGGGCAGTAGTGGGAAGGAAGTGCACATACTAAAGTCTGTCAGGGAGAACCTGAAATACATAGATTTTAAAATGGTATCTTTCAACACAGGATTCTAATTAATAGACACAGCTTTTGCTTTGTAAGTGAAGTAATCCTCTCTAGGGCTGTTGTGCCAGCTGTGTGCTGGAGCTGAGAGTTCAGGTGTTTGTAGACAGGTCACTCATGGAATGCTGAAAGAAATGACCTCTTGTTTCCTACACCCAAGGATGGCTGGGTAATGAGTGTCTGTCCCAATGCCATAAGGTAGAACCTGGTACCGACAGATTTGCCTTGTAATGATGATACATTATTGATACAAGAATTATTTCACCCAGTTACCAGGCAGACCTCTCCCATAATATCTTCTTGTGCAAGTGCATTGAAATCTCTGTTGACATTGAGTGTGTCCGGCTGTGTCATTATGTTTCCAAACAAGCCACTCCTCCTCCCCATTGTTTCCTAAACCTCTTGCCGAAGAAATTATTTACTTCAGTGCTAACCCACAATGAGAAAAAAAAAATAAATATAGAAAGTAAGCCCAAGAAATCTGTGTGAAGGCACTTTTCAACTAGTAAAGGAAGGATATGCTTTTTTGGGGTGAGGTCTTAGGGGAGACCCTTCCATTACATTCTACTACATTTTTTTTTCTTCTTGCTGAAATTTTTTCAGGAGAGGGAGACAACTCGCACTAAGCAGATGCAACAACTGACAAGTCTCATCTAAATTCAAGAATTAATTGCTCTCAAAAGACTATTATTGCCACATCTGTTTTTCTGCCCTAAACATTAATGCTTTGGGACGGTAACTTCTCTGTTGACACTTTGTCTTCCTACTTCCTGAAGTACTCATCCACACTTAAAATACTTGGGATTTTTTCAAGGGAGGAGAGACTCTTAGCTTTTTTATCATAGTATTTGATTATCAGCAGTACTGTGTTGTATAAAAGTGTGGAACAAAGGAAACCTTTCATATAAGCACAAGTTTATTGTCAGCACAGGAATGTCTTGAAAGATGTACAGAGGTCAATGCTTGGGACAGGTGGCTATTTTGTATGTCTACAGATAAGAACAGATAAGGATATATTTACAGGTGAATGAAACGTGGAATTCCTGTCAGTTGAAAAGTTTATATGTTTTTATGGCAACCGTAAAACTGTTTTAAAAAAATTTGGTCCAGAAACGATTGCAATTAGAGCCTGTTGGTTGCTGCCACTGAATTTTCAGGTGTCCAGCTGGAACTGAAATTAGGGCATGTCACATCCTTTTTCCTTTTAGGATCAAGCTTCTCTGTTGAAAAACATTTCCATTGAGGAAAGACTCTATGTCTTGGATGAGAAGAAAATACACCATAAAAATCTAACTGTTCTAAGAAGTCCAGCTCATCAAGCAACAATAAGGACATGGTGTACCTCAATTCTGTACTGTGTGACTGATGTAAGAAAGGTGGTGTGAAGCTACCCAGAAAAATCTAAAACTGCACAAAATAAAAAATTTAAATTCTGAGGTCATAGTAATTTCTCATTCAAAAATGTTTTGGTCAGGAAACTCAAGTTTTTATTATGTATGAAAATGGCAAAGGCTTTTTTTTGTGGAAGTCTGCACATACACTTGTTGCCTCCTGTGTTCAGTCGGTAAAGCAGTCACACAGTGACAAAATTCAAGTGAGTAATGTTTTTTTTTTTCTTTGGAGTTTGTGTGCAGCATTTTATATATCCTGTTGCAATATGTCTGAGTTATCCTGTGTGGTAACTTCAGAAATAGATTGAGTGTGAACTTCCTTGCCAGTTAAGGAAAGTTATATATATCCACATACTTGTTCAGTAAAATGCCAGATTACAGAGCAAGTTCTGAAAGACCAATGGTGGTGCCAAAAAAAAAAAAATTCTGATGAGTCTGGGGAGATTGTAGTCATCCTGCACTTGAGCTAGATGAGCAAGATGGGTTTTGGGAAGGAAACCCTTGGGTGTTGTATGCCTGTCTGCTTTTGGTTCTTACATTTCCATTTATTTGTTTGCACACACTGCTAATCGTGCCAGTAAAACAGTAAAACGAGGTTAAAAACACATTCAGAGCAGTAATGCCCATGGTGTTTTAAGGGCAAGCTGACTTTTGGCAGCAGAAGGCTGCCTTTAAAGGCAGACAGATTGTGCAGCTCTGCTTTGGCTGTTTTGGTGCCAAGTGATTGCCCGTAACAGGGTCTGAACTGTGAGCTCAGCCCTAAGGTCGAGGTGCCAACACCTGGTCTGTTTTACAGCCTTGCTGGTGGCTGGCCCTGCAGTGCACAGGCCTGGGTTACAAACAGTTTAACAGGTAGCACCATCCTAAATTGCAGTTATTAAACCTGGCATTGCATGCTTGACCCATGCCCTGAAAAGCTTTTCTGGAACTGCTCTCCTTTAAGCTGGTAACAACACCTTTGCAATCTCTGTACTTCTTTTAGTAAACTGATCTTATCTGTAGATCAAAATAGATTTTAAAGGTGCCAAATGCTTGCAGTACATCTCCTATAATGATGCACTTGTCGCAACAGGTGAAGGTTTAAGACTGAACAGCACATTGAGCTTTGCTGCTCTTTGCACTCTCTTCAGTGAGGCTGTGGGAGGGATGTGAACTCCCACATTGCACAGGGATGTGAATTTTTGGGCTGTTTGCACTCTGGTCTCTGGTTTGAGCTGTTGTTATCACTATGTTTCATAAGGACAATATTTATTTTGACACATATGGTGTTTTTCTTTCCTGTATCTTACTATTAAATCCCCAACTGAAAGCACGTTGCTGCATAATTACACACACGTCTTCCTTTGGGTTTAGAAATAAAATTGCAGATGTCTGAAAGGGGCATCTACTTCTGTCTATTCAGAATAAAAAGAGCCATCTTGTAAAACTTGCAATATTCTCCTTTCAGCCTCAACTGGAATGAATCCTGCAATTACTTTTGGTGACAGGGTTTTATTTTTCATCTTCCGAAATGATGTTTTGATGATGCTGAAACACTTCACAGCACTTAGAGGGTGTTATATAATAACTTAAGTGTGTGCTCGGAGGAGTTGGAGAACTTTGACCAGGAAATTGGACTGGGAAGAAGAGTCATCACGGGTCAGGCCTGTGTCAGGGTGTGCAGCTGTCTGTGGTGGGGAGGTTGGGCAGCCTCAGAGTTTGGGAGCAGAGCACTGCTGCTTTGGGATTTCTTCTCAAACACGGTAGTGGTGCAGAAGGATTAAACCACAAATGGGATGAGGTGTCTGTCAATCCATGGGCAGCGCTGAGGAGGGTCATCCTGAGAGCTGAACAGAGAGGTGCTTTGTGACCTTTGCCCTGGGTGGTAAATGTCTGCTTGCTGGCAGAGCTGAAATCAGGGTGAGCAGATGGTGTTCAAGTGCTTTCCTTGCGCCACAGACCTCAGCTGCTCCCACAGCCTTCAGCAAAGACAGCACAGAATCACATCTTTGCACTCTGCTGGCATAGTCACAGCACCTTGTGGGACAGGAGATGGTGGATAAAGTCCAGGCATAAACACAGTGCCTGTGCCTAGTGGAAAAGCTCCTGTCCATACTGTAGTCCAAAGCAGAGCTGGACTTTCCCTGCCACCATCCCTGGAGCGAGCATGTAGTGAGTTTGCACTTGTACCTCATAGCTGTGCTCCAGCTGCAGCAGGGAACTGGGAACCCCCAGGTGTCTCCTGGGTGCTATTAAATACAGGAGAGGGTAGAAGAAAATAGGCTTGTCTAGTGCTGTTTTGTCAAAATACAACCAGGACAAGTGCAAACTAATTGGAAATCTAGACAACTCCCATATAAAACGCAATGGTGTGTCATGTGTGTGCCAACAGGCAAAGTCATTACTCAGTTGTTGTTCAGGCAAAATTCCCACTGAGTAAGGTCGGAGTAACCACCTCAGGATCTGGCCTGCTGTGTTCCCCTCCAGTTGCCATAGTGCTTTCCATGTGATGAGCACCAGGTACTTTCTGACCTTGTCTGGATGTGTGTCTCACGCTCACGGCTTTCCTGAGTCAAGGCAAGGCTTGGCACAACACCTGGACATCACCCATCCTCTCTGAGAGGAAACACAACCTTTTGGAGTTCTGCACATTGTCCTCCTGCTTCTCCATCCCTGCCAAAATTGCCACAGTGATTAGGCAACGCTGAGTGGAGGTTGCTGCCTGTGGGAGTGATCACAGTCAATTGATCCTCATTATCCCTTCACTTAATCTTCCCCTGCCTTTCCATACCAGTGGGCAGGCTAAGTGGAGTGATGCCCTTCACCCAGCCTTCCCCAAAAGCCCTGCTGGGCTTTTCCCCAGGTTGGTGAAGGGAGGAGGACCAATGCCTGGGTGTTTGCTGACAGCCCATGTGCCTCAGTCCCCTGAGCCTCACAGTTTGCTGAGGCAGATTCATGTTTTTTACCCATTTGTACATGTTTGGGGCTTTTATGAGGTTGGGGCTCCCCCTGTGCTACCTCAGGATCAGTAATGGTAGAGCCATGGTATTTTTAGTCAAAATCCTGGATGTGTCAGACCCTTCACACACCTCTTCTTTAGTCAAAATCCTGGATGTGTCAGACCCTTCACACACCTCTCCTTGAATTAGTGTTTCTCCTCAAAGGCCACCTCCAATGCTTCTTCTGAGCCTTGCTGGTCTCTCTAGAGGTCCATGGGTTCATTTGGTTCCCTTATTCTGGATCAGTTTTCATGATCTGGACCAAAGTTTTTGATCTACAGTGCTTTTTTTTTTTGACAGATAGGACTGTGATGGCTGCAGTCCTGTTAGTAATCTGGGTAGTCCTAATGTCAGTGCAATGAGCACTGCAAGGCACTATGTCACGCTGTGCTCCCATCCCTGTTTCAGGAATTTTCAGTTCCCTTCTGAATTTTTCCCATCCACCCCAGGTGAGCTCCCCTCTGCTTTCTTTCCTCTCTGGGCTCCACCCAGCTTTATCTTACAGAGGCACAGAGAGATATGACACACAGCCATGTTCAGGGCTTACTTCACTTGGCTGATGATCTCTGCCCAATTAGCCTAAATGCAAGCTAGCACAGCAAGAAGGAAAGGAAGTTATAGGAGAGCTGGAGAGAAAATGCCATCTCTGTGACAACAGCAAGGGAAAAAGAAAAAGGATTTGATTTACAACAAAGGGAGGCTGCAAGGTGGATTTCTAGTCCATTTACCAGGAAATTGATGATAAAAGCATAATGTGTGCACATCTTGGCCTGGATTCTTTTGTTGCTTGTGTGTAGTAGGTGTCTGACCAAGGATGGAGAGAGATGAGCTCTTGGACATGTGGCTGTGTCTGTTTGTCCTTCTCTATCCTCTACCTCCTTGCTGGAGGCTGGTGCCTGTGCAGTGGGGAAAGCACTGCACGTGGGAGCACCTACAGCCCAGCTGCTGCTCTGTGTTCCAGTCCAGGTCCTGAAATCAATAAAGATGGAAGAATTGCACTGAGATGTAGGGTGGGAATAAGCCATTTCCTGACCTCTCTTCTGAGAAGACCCTTTGGAAAAGAGTGTGGGAATGTCTTGTCCACCAGGACTCATTCACAGACAGGACAGTTCCCACTTTGACTTATTCTTTTTGTGCTTAATAGCGGTTTTCTCTTTATATGGCCATGACTTGATGAATCCCAGAATGGTTTGGGTTGGAAGGGACCTTAAAGATCATCTTGTTCCAACTCCCTGCCATGGGCAGGGACACCTTCCACTGGAGAAGATGGAGATGTTCCTTTTGACATTGCACAACAGCAACCCTTTGTGGAAGGAAATGTCTCCCTTTGTGCTTATGTGGGTACTAAGTATGGCTGCTGGGAAGGAAAAGGCCTGTCCTTTAGAGGAGTCTTATTAAGGGAAACCAGCTATTAACAAGTATATATGGAAAGGGTGGGGTTCCTTATTACTCCACTCATTTCAGCATCTCCTATCTGCCTCAGGAGTGTGCATCATGGTGATATCAGCCTTTATGAATATCAAACTCAGTATTACACACCCGGGATTACACCATGGGTGTAATTCAGTGGGTCTCTGACACTGCAGCCTATCTGATTGTAGTGGCAGTGGAGGGATCAGTGACAGCAAATTAAGCTGTCAGTGTCAAGGAGCTTTTGGTGTTATGGTGTAAACTTTAAATTATATTCAAGGATTAAAACCTGGGAGACCGTGATCTAATTAGCTGAAGTTTATCCTGTGAGTGGTTGGGATATAATGACTTGGTGATGCAGAGATGAAAATGCCCAGTGGCCAATTTTCTCTGTGGGAAAGTGGGAAATTACTTGGGTTTGGTATGTGCTACATGACTTTTCTGTGTGCTTTTTCAGTGGGTTCTCTCCAGTCTAGAGAATATGCCATTGTGGAAATATGTATTAACTTGAAATCGTTTCCAAGCAAGTATGGGTTACAGTGTTTTCCTCCTCCCCTTGAGGAAAAGTATCTTTATCTGGTTCCTGCCTTTATCACAGGAGTTACCACAAAACTTAATTAGGGGAAACATGTTTTCAGTGGTGGAGCTGCTGAGAAATTAGTACTTCTGTTCTGAAGGCCAGTGTTGACATTTAAATGCTGTGTGGGGATAAAAGTCCCACATTTCTTGCAAAACAAAACTCAATTATTCCTAACAAAACTCTCCAGAAACCTTTCATTTTTATAGTACAAGCATTTTATACTCTACTGTTATACAGATAAACATTTTAGTATCTACATTTTAATCTCTATTTTAATAGAGAGATCATAGTTTAAAGAAAAAAAATCACCCTATCAGAACTTTCTCCTGCCAGTTGTTAATCTGAAAGGTTGTCTGGTCTCTTTCTTTCTTGAAAACACTTCTATCAAGCCATTTTAGCAAAACATTTAATTCTGTTTAAACTCAGCTTTATTTAGCATACAAGTGACCAGTGTTTCGCCTGAGAGGTGCAGGGTGGCTTGGGATGAATTTTAAGGGACTCAGCACTCCTCAGCATGAGTCCCACAGTATTTACCCAGTGATGAGACAAGCAGGTGTAATTATATTGGGCTCTATCGTTTTCTCATAGCTGTCTTGCTGATAAGCTGCCCTTGGTGAGAAAAGCTCACACACACTCCCTGACAAACTGGTGTGTGCACACAGAGACATCAGGGCTGCCCACTGGGGCCATTCCCACCCAGCCCCAAAGGAGGGGGAACTCCAGGGTCTTGCCATGAGGATTAATTTTCTTTTTTCTTGTTGTGGATTTCTGATGCAATTCAGTCATGGCTCAGGACTCCCCTTTTCTAATCCTCCTCCTTCCCCCCATGTGAAATGAGGTCCCTCAAAGCCAACCTTTGCTTCAGAGAGCTTGGCACCCAGGCTGGTCTCATTCTCCACAACTTGGAAATAAATCACTTTCTCCAAGGGCCCATTATGCTCTGTCGTTGTGATAGCTGCTGCTTTCTTTCTTTTCTTTTTCTTCCTCTAAACTGGGGCTGTCAGTGTCCTGCTCTGTCAATGGGCTCACAGCTCTTTGCCTGGCAGGTGATGGGAGGAAGGTTTTTGTCACCTCCCAGTCAGTGGATGCATGTGAACAGACAGAAGCCTGTCATTCAAGGCAAAAGATAAGCTAAAAACAACAACAAAAAAAGTCTGTTTCAGTGACAGTAAGAAAGTCATATAGAGGATGAAAATTACTGTGTGCAACTTAAGGAATGAAAAATGTCTCAGGTTCAGCTTCTTTTCTGTATGTCAATATTTAACTGTAAAATTCTACAGAGAGTGATATCTTGGGTCAATACTTGTGTCTCAGATAGTGCCTTTAACCTACTTACATGACAACCTTATGACTTGGAGTCTAAATAAAAGCTCTGGTGATAAATAAATGATGCTGTTCCCAAGTGAACTGTATGGGAAATGTGCTGGTTATTAGCTCACTCCTTTGTCAGCCTGGGAGACAGACACTGGAGTGAAAGCTGAGCCTGAATTTGCTGCTGTGAGGAACAGGCATTGGAAATGTTCATTGTTGCTCACTAGCTGTTGTCAGCTTCCCGTTCACCAGTATTTTTTTGGTTCTTTGTCAGGTTTCTCTCTCAAGAGATATATTTTCCAGTCTTGTCACTTCTCTCATTCCTCTTTTCATCAGCCTCCCTATACCTTTAAAATATTTCCCACATCTCTTGTGGTCTGAAAATTCACCATTTTACTCCATATCACCACTGGAGAGGCAGAGCAGAAGTATTGAGGAAGATGTGAGGAGCAGCATTTTTACAGTGGGTTTGGGGTGGTTATTTTAAGGGCAAAACTTGTAATTTGTTCAGAATTTATATTTCTGTCAATATGCATTTCACAAAAATGAAGTCCTTGTTCAAGTTCCATTTTTAATTGGCACTTTGAATATATCCTACTCTGTGTGTTAGCAAAGAGAAACATTTTCTCTTTAATGCTTACTCCCACTTTTTGATTCTTTTCCTTTCACTATGCCCATTTTCAACATCCGAAAAGCCAATTTGTCTACTTCAGGTTTTTTGAGATGAGTATATGATTTGACATATGCATCAAAACATGCTATTTAACTTAATAAAAATAAGGAATGTTAATTTTTTTTAAAATTCTCAAATCTATCTATATTATATTAACTTTCATAACAAAAGTGTAATTAATTATTTTGGAGATATTTCATATAATGAAGACTTTTTCAGGCTTCTTCACTTGATGCTCTTTTTTTTTTCCTTAACCAGAAATTCATGTTCTTTTGCCTGGTGCCATTTTTATACTCCTACCATTATCTCCCATGCATACCTTTTCCTTTAAGTATTTAATTGATGCTGGAGACTGTGCCCTGTTTAAAAACAATTACATTAATTCCTGTATTTTTCACATAATGTGGTGTGTGTCTGCTGCAGCCTACAAAGCCTTAATAACATGGCTAAATGCTGTATGTGGGTGCAATGAAAATTAAGCTGATCTGAGTATGGAAAGTGCAGAAACTAAAGTGAGCGAGAAAGGCTTTTGTTCCACTAAAGTGGGAGTGAGAAATCTTTTCCTCACCTGGGGCCACACAGGATTCCTGGGTACCAGTGTCTCTTCTAGTAGGACGTACCAGCTGTATTTCCTTATCACCAGACTATCACCACTCAGTTCATCACAGGGCTGAGCACCTCTCCTATGAAAATAGGCTGAGAGAGTTGGGGGGGTTCAGGCTGGAGAAGAGAAGACTCCAGGGCAAACTTAGAGCCCCTTCCAGTGCCTGAAGGGGCTACAAGAGGGCTGGAGAGGGACTTTTCACAAGGGCATGGAGTGATAGATCAAGGGCAAATGGCCTCAAGGGGAATGAGTGTGGGTTTAGATTAAGTATTAGAAAGACATTTTTCTCTGTGAGGGTGGTGAGGCCCTGGAATGGGTTGCCCAGAGAGGTTGTGGATTCTGCATCCCTAGAAGTGTTCAAGACCAGGCTGGATGGGGCTCTGAGTAACCTGCTTTAGTGGAAGATGTCCCTGTGGCACGAGGGGTGGAACTGGGTGATCTTTAAAGTCACTTCCAACACAAGTCATTCTATCATTCTCTGATTTGGGAAGTAGAAGTCCAGGAGCCTTGTTTGGAACAAAAGAGTAGAAATGGAGACTGGGCAAAGATCAGTAGAGAAGATGAGGAACCGGGGTGGGAATTTGCAAGGCACCAGGCGATGCCAGGGAAGTTGCCATCAGGTGTAGTGTTCACACCTCTGTGTTCAAGAGTCAGCTTTCAAAATCAACATAGAAAGGAAACAGTTCAGCCCTAACCCTGTGGAATGTGAGCTGTGTATGCACAGATGTATTCCCTGGTGAAAAACAGCAGCTGTGGTTATGGTAGAGGGAGCTGCTCATCAGTTTGGGGCTGGTAATGGCAGAAGAGAGAGGAGGGAGGTCCACCCTGGTGTGTGTACAGGCAGCATATTACAAAATGATGGTTCTGTCAGCAGCTGGCCAATGTGGATGTAGCAGGGAGAACTCGTTGCCTTTAGCTTCATTCTAGGGAGCCAGGTTGGGTAAAACAGATTTGCTAACCCAGGATTTAATTTCTAATTTCTCTTGGAGGAGAAAACTCAGAACTAATCTCACTCTTTTCTCGCCTCCCCTGACACCTCTGAAAGGAAAAGTAACCAGCTGAGGTTTGGGGTGTCTGACACCAGTCCTGATGCAATGGCAGCACAGGGTGAAATAACCAGTTGCAAACCCTGCCTGGGAGGGTGGAAGATTCCTGGTGCCGTGCTGAGGGACAGGAGCTGCCGCCAGTGCCCAAGCCGTGGCTTCCCAGGCACAGTCGCACCCTTTTAGCCCGTGGTGTGGGCATTACCTCCAGTGTTACTGGCTCAGCAGCCAGAAGTGCTGAGCCAGTTGCTGTCTATTTAGGTAGGGTTCCCATCCCAGGGAAATCGGAGTTGCGTAAGGGCCAAAATTGGAATTCTTGCTGCGGCACAGGGGAAATGGAAGTTGTAATGGGATAACTGTATGCAAGGGAAGATCCTGTGGGAGAAGAAAGGGTGACAGCCAGGTTTCTCTCTGCTGGTTAGGGAGGAGATTGTCCACCTCCTATTTTTTTTTGACTCTCAATCTTCTCACTGTTCATGATCTTTGATCTGATGTAAATTCCAGTGCTCTGTTCGTATTTCCATCCTCTTGTGTCCAGCAGATCCCTGTGCCACCACGAACAGCTGCTGGAAATGTCTGACTTGGTCTTCAAAACTAGATGCCTCCCACTGGATTCATTTTGTCCTGGAGGCATGGACAAATGTGTCCTTCACACACACCTGGACTGGGTGGCTGTGAAGAAACTGTCTCACCAAGTTCCTCACAAATCATGCACACAAACCCTTCAATTATAGAAGAGAAAGCCAAGGTAATATGATGTGAGGGTCTGTAACCGATCCTTACGTATGGAAAGGTATGGATGTGATTTAAAAAAAAAATAAAATTGCTATCATGCCTGTCTGAGAGGTGAGACTTTGCAGCAAACAGACACTTCACTGTTCCAAAGGTCAACAGGAGAAGCAGTTGGGTGGCCAAATTCCTCTGACATGGTAGAGACAACTCATCTCAGAAATGGGAGGCAGCTAATAATGGACTGGCTATTTCAGTAGCTGTCCTGATTCATAGAAACTGATTGAACAGTCCTAAGGTGGGAGTTAATTGAGTGATCATAAAATAAACCGGGTCACTAAGATAAAAATCGTGGATTTCAGGAAAGGTATGGAGCTATTTGGTTGTTATCTGGGACAAAAGTCTAAAGGGTAAAGGATGACTGACATTAAGATACTGTATCCAAAACATGCTGGTAGACTTTCCTGAGGCAGCAGCCAGCTGGAAATCTTTGTCCAAAATGCCCTGCAGTCCCTGGAGATGAGCTTGGTACAGACAGGTGCAATCCCACTTCAGGATGTGGCACAAACTCAAGTGTGGAGAATAATTCCTTGGGAGCACTGGACCAGAAGGATCCAACTGTGAACAGAGTACAGAGGATGTCCAGTGGTAAATTTGGCCTTCAGCAAGAATGGCCAAAGTCTAAACAGACTTGTGCTGCTTCATGGGCTCTCTGGGCTTGTTTGTGTTTTGGGATTCCAGAACGTTGTATCTCTAGTGTTTTGCATCCACAGGAATGTGAAAAGCATTAAAATCAAGATTAGGCTGATTGATACAGTGCTGTTTGTTTGCTAACCTGGTTGCCAAAGGTATTGCACTTTGTAGTGCACTCTGGGTTATAAATGAAAGCAGCCTGGTGTCTGGGTCTGCTCTGAAAGGTGCACAGAGTAGCCAAAGGTTCACAGTGCCCCTGAGCAGTGCTGATGTGTTGGCCTTTGAGCAGTCTGGGGATAGAGGGGGGTATATCTTTGGCTGCAATAATATTAATAATAATAATTAAAAATAAGATATTTGAAAGAAATCGCATTTAATTGCCGAAGTCCTCTGATTCAGCAGCACTTGTATTGTCTTGCACCCTTTTACACCCTTAGCATGTTCTGTTAGCTAATGCTAGTGGTTCCTTTTACTGTTACAAAGCTGGATCATGAACAGAAATATGTGCCGTGTCCAGCTTTTCCTGTTCAGGGAGTAATTTTTTCCATGACGTCTAATCTTTTTTCTTTTGCTGAACTGTCAGCAAAGCCAGACCACTTTGGCTTGGCATCTCGCCCACACACACCTACACATTTTTCTTAACAGCAAACAAACTAATTAAATGCCTTTATCTTATGAGGCATTCCTTTCTCTCAGGTAGTTACTGATTAAAAAAATAAATAAAACTTTTCAGTATTTTGAGAAAACAAGAGATGAGTCAGTGTGTTCACAGCCTGGTTTATTATTAAATAAGAAGCAAGGATCAAAAAAAAAAAATGAGCAGGGTGGAAAAAAAGGTTAGTACTGTCATATTGTGTTTGTGGCCAGTGAAAAGAGCCTGTTCTCATTCCAGTGAGCATTTCCAATATCTATTAAAATTCATGAGCATTATATTCACATATGAAAGTGGACAGGGGTACATAAATGAGGCAGAGGTACATCTCATGTGAAAGATTATTGTAATCAAATGTAAATTTTATAAACTGTAGTTCATATTGCTTTGTGTTCAACAACCTTTCCAATAATGCCAACCTGAAGCAGAAAGGCAATTATTCAGAGTCAGCAGAGGTTTTCCAAATCTAATGGATAACAATGACCTTAAAAAGAAGACAAAGCTTCAATTAGACTAAAAAAAATATATATTCATAAAGGGAATTAATTGGAAGTGGAAAAATTCAGAGAGCTCATCTAAGCCCATATCTGCTACTAGGGGAGTGAGGCTGGGAGGATACAACATGTGCACTCTGGAAGTTATAGCTCCCAGTGGTGATTTGTATGTGTTCCCTGTGTAAAATATATCTTGTCTAGTGGGTGTCAGGACACATCTGTGCTGCAGAATAACATGGGGAAAAAAGAGAGCAGGAGAAAGGGACAAAAAGCCTTGATGGCTGGTGCCATGGGAGCAGGGGAGCTTGTGCCTGGGTGGATCCATGTGCTAGGACTGAGGAGCAAAGGTGATGCTGGTGAGGGCAGGTGGCTCTTCTGTTAATCTGAACTGCTCCCCATGGACTTTCTGGGCCTGAGCAAAAAGGTGCCCCTGTTTGAGCACTGACTGCAGCTCCCTGATCAACCCAAGGCACCAGCCAGGCAGTGAGTGCTGAATATTTTGGTAATCTCCTGCCCAGGCAGCAGCCACTGTAATGCTCTAAGCTAAAGAGAAAACAACAATAAAGAGGTCTTCGGTTGTCTCCTTCCCTAATATTAAACCCAGTTCTAGGCTTGCCTGTGTTTGTCTGGAGAACAATTTGTGCCCCAAGACAAACCAAGAGACGCTTGCTGTTATTACCAGCAGCCCTGGTTCTACCTTGGGAGGTGTTGCAAAATGTGTAAATCAGCTTAGCTCTTCATCCCTTGGTTTTCTTAATCAGGACTTCAGCTCCAGCCTTTGAAGCAGGCTTTACTCACAACAGACCTATTAAGCTATTTGCTCCTGCTATTGTATATCCAGGAGATCCACACATGCCCCACAGTTACACAGAAGCCACCCAGACTGACACCAGTGTTTATGCAAATCCACGGGATTTATCGCTTGGCGTAGACTTTGGGATAAAGTGCCAACCCTGTATTTAAAACCTACTGTGCCATGGAGTAGCATCCCAGCAAACTCTCCCTGCCCCAGAAAAAAAAAAAAAGCAGGAGCTATTGGCTCCCAGTGGCACCATCTCTAATCCTACCCTCCAAGCTTGGAATGATTCAGAAGCAGACTGTGAACTCCCATGCATTGTTTTGGTCCCTAATCCTGCCCAATCCTCCCCCTTTGATATGCAACAGAGGGCTGCTGGCAGCTGTGGTGCTCTCTGCAATGGTGAGAAGGGCTAAATAACCCTGACAGTGCAACACCAGCTCCCATCCTGCCTTCCCACTGGGCCAATTACAGCAGGAAAACAGGCTCTTCCAACCCAAGCATTAACTGTGTGCCTGTAGACACAAATGTAGGAGTCCTTGCCTCATCCCAAAATAGTCCAAAAGTCATTTGCCTATTTTAATGCCAGCCCTCTTGTTGCTTATGAGCTTTGCCAATCACTTGGGCTCCACAAACCCTGTTGTTCCTAATCCTGCCCCTCATCTTACCACAGGACCTCTGGGATCTCATCCTTATGAAAAACAATTAATCCCTTGAGGAGGCTGTGCAGGCTCTCATCCCAGGACCTTGGATTTACCTCATGGTAAAACAGGGAACTGCTCAGCTGCTGTTGAATGAAGCTCTGGCCCTGCCCTAAGCTTTCTGGGGTGTCTCCACTGCCTTTGGGCTTTGATTAGCACTGGTGCCACGTGGGTGGGGGTTTGAGGCTCCTGTGTTTGAGGGACCACGTGGAAAAGTAGGGGTCTAAGGACCTGCATTGGTCAATACATTCATGTGCCTGCAAGGCTCAACCAGCAAAAGTGAGGGTGGCATCCTGAGGGAAAACATTGATCTTTGATTCAGGTTCAGGTGTGTTTGGAAAAAAGCATGGCAGAAGGTGTGATGGTTAGGGGTTGGTTTGGCTTAGGCTGAAGATCTCTGGGACTTTGTGTCCTGTCCTGCTGTGTCCTGCTACACATGTAAAAGTAGGATGGTTACCCTGTGAGTGAAGAGTTCTCATTCGTTTTGTGCCAACTCGTGATCTGTAAGCAAGGATATTACTCTATCATTAGTGCTCAAGATGGCTCACAAAGAGCTGTAATTTATATTTGGTTCTTGAAGACTTGTAAAACCAAAGAGCATCACCTGGGGGCAAGAGGGTCATAATTCATTTAGGCTCAGCTCAACATCACTGGACTAGAGTGCTAACAGCAAAAGCTAAAGAGTTTGATATAACATAAGCATCTGCAGGGGTTGTCTGGCTAAGATAAGGGTTGCATCATGTGGAGGCAAATTGGTTTTGATTTGCTCAGAAGTGGGATGAGATTTTTCCATAAGGCTAAAACAAGCTGGTGCCTTCTGGTGTGATGCACTGTTGACTATTCTGGGCCAGATTCAACTCATTGAACAGGTATTTTATTTTGCACTTCATGTCCAGGAAACTACAGTGTAAAAGCAGATGGGGTTGTGGCCTAGGCTTAAGACAAGGGGCAGGACAGGTGTTAGGCCTCAGAAAAGAAGAAGTTATCCTCATTGTGAAGAGAAGTGAATGGCAAGCTTGGCTGGTAATTGATTGTGAGGCAGATGCCAGGAATGCTGAATGGAATATCTTTGTTTGGACAAATGGAAATGGTTGAGTGTTACTGGGAGGGTGGAAGTTACTTGTTCCTATGACAACCATTGGCCTGCATTCATCCTCTAGGCAATGCTCCTCAGGTTATTTCTTTTGATCCTGTGGTTCTTAAGTTTGACTCTGGCCTTAGCAGAATAGCCCAAAGTACATGCTGATAATCCCTCCTGGAGCCCTGCCTTGTCCTCCATCTTTAGGCTGTATTTGTAGTATATGAGCAAATAACACCAAACCTTAAAAATACCCCCATCCCTTCTTTCTTCCCAGGCTCAGCTCCAAGGAACTGGAATGCTGTGCTTATGCAGCATAAGGCTGAGCCCTTCCTTGGGGTCCCTGTCACTTTTGAAAATGCCTCTGAGACCATGCATTCCTGTTTATCCAGCACGTGCTGAATGGGAAAGGGTGGTAAGAGGAGGTCATGGAGAGCTGTGGCAGTCAAAGAAAAACAAAGCAAATGGACAAACTCCTTTTTGTTGGGAGCTGTCAGAAAAACACCTGGTGGAGAGCTGATTTCAGCTGTTACCTGTTACCAGGTGATATCATGGTGCCATCTTGGGTGGGGTCTGCAGGATACTTTGGTAAAGGAACATTTAAAGCTGTAATGGCTGGTTCAGACAATGTGAGTAAAGGGAAATAAAAGAGGAGGATAAGAAAGTAATTGTCAGGAGCATAAAACTGAATAGACTGTGTTGGAGGGAGCAGAGGCAGCAGAGCACTGCTGGGTTACCTGCTGCAGGTGTTGAGCTGTAATGGCAAAGACTCAAACAGAAAAATTAAGAGCTGTGTAATTAATACTCCATGAATAATGCAAATAGGTGCCCTCACAGGTAGTTGTATAACTGATTTTGTTACAGGGATGCTGCATGACCCCACAATGTGCTTTTCATTTCCAGCTCTTTTTTTGATGTTCTTCTTCCACGTTTCTGATCCAGGAGTTGGCTTTCTTTTCATTGAATTCCTAAGTTTGCCATGTCTCACCTCATTTTGCTGCTGGTAGGGAGAGATCTTTAATAACTTGGCCCAGCTAAGGTAGGAGGAAGAGAAAGAAGGATCTCCAGGGACCTCCATCGTAGGTAAGTGAGAGAGGGGAAAAGACCTGTGGTGATTGGGCTGGGTAACAGGTAGGCTGAGTTAGAGGATGTTGGCAGCTGTACTCCCAGAAAACACTGGAACAGCTTCTCCAGGGAAGCAGACATTTGCTGCATCAAACATTGGGAGATTACAGTGCAGCCCTGGAGGATAAAAAGGGGAGAGAAAATCTGCACTAGTGGGGTCTGAAACACATGGTCTGTCCCTTGTGTTCATTTCCCTCCCTCCCCCCCTTCCCTGTGAGTCACTGAGGATTCACCTTTCAGCTCTGGGTGCATTAATTCACCACGACTCAAAGGACCTAGAAGAGGAGCAGGAGATGAAAACAGGCTTAAGCACCATTCCAGTGGCAGCTGGCACACCTGAGGAAGAGAAGGGCAGACTGGGCATGTGTGGTGACCGTGGGCACATCTGTGTGCCTGGGAGGTACAGCCAGGACAGAACTCCTGGCAACTGCTGCTGTCAGGGACATCAAATGCAGCCATCTGGGAGCTGCCTTTAAGGTCTGGTGGGTGAAGTTTGTAGCTAAGATTGAGTCTAAGAAAGACAAGACAGATGCATTTGGAGCTCAAAGACCTTTTTCAGATGAGGGGTCAGCATTTAATGTAACCTAGGCACAAAGTAGGTACCAGCTGGGATCAGCCATTCCTTGAAGACCCTCATAGTTTCTTATTTGCATGTATGTTAGAAAAATATCTCAGTCAGATGTGAGCATTTCTGCTGAGGAACAAGGATAGCTTCCTGTCCTGTGTTCTTTTAATGGCTTGAGTGAAGGATGAGATGTCAAATAGCACTAAATTTAATCCATGTTAAAGGATTATTTCTTGGCTCCTCAACAATTACATATTTGGTGGAAACCTGGTGATCTTATGTATGTCACAATGTAATATTTATATCCTCATTACATATTAATCATGTCACAACTCAAGTCTGCAGCCAAACTCTGCTGGCAACAGATGAGTTTGTACTGACGTCTTAACTTCACTGATGTCAGCCAAATGCCTTTTGGGCAAAATAGAAGGATTGGATTGGTTGTTCAGGAAGGTCATTAAGGAGTTAAAAGCACTGAGAGGGGGAGCCAAACCCAAAAACTTGGTCTGGGCTTCTGGCAAGTTTCTCCAGCAGCAGCAATGACTTTCCCCTTCTGGTACATCCACCTCGGTTCTCTTGGGGGGAGCAGCAGAACTGGCCCCCAAGCACCAGCATCTCTTAAGAGGAGCTGGGCTGTGCCTCTCTAGAAATTTAACTTTCTGAGGACCCTAGATGCTGGGGCTCATTCTCCCTGTGGGAAAATGCCATGCCCTGGAGTTCATCATCTTCCCGGCTGGGTCTGCTCACATCACTCACTGCTGGCACAGCAGCTTTGATATCTGATCAAGAAGATAGTTGAAACCTCTCAGGAAACCTTTGAGGAAGCCATAATGCTCTGGCACATAAATGGGGTGTAGCTGCCACTTGCTGCATGGCTGGTGAGGAGTGGCCAGGGCTTGGCATGGAGCCCCTGGCACCCACCAGGCACCAGGAAGGGCCATTTTAATGGGGAGGTATAAACTTAACTTTGCTGGGATGCATGATCTGCTTGGCTGGAAGCTTCTGCCCTTTGCATCTTGGTCTCCAGTGGATTTTGTTAATCTGGAACATATTTAGGGCATAGGGCAAACACGGGAAAACAAACAGAGTTTGGGAAAACAGCAGAAGGGCAGGAAGAGGCTTGATAAAAAGTAATCTAGCACTGCAGCTGACCACTTACTCTGTGTGTGTGTGTGTGCATGCCGCAATGGGTGTAAGAAATAGTTGATAAATACCTTCTCTATGAGCCAAAGTCTGCCCATACAGTGGAGCAACAGTTACTACAAGTGTCTTGAAGGCAGCTGGGGGACAAGGGGAAGAATCATAGGATGGTTTGGGTCGGAAGGGACCTTAAAGATCATCTAGTTCAAACCTCTTGCCATAGGCAGGGACACCTTCCACTAGACCAGGTTGCTCAGAGCTCCATCTAGCCTGGCATAAATAAACCCCTATAAACCACTGCAAAAATTTCAAAGGTCAAAATTACTTCACTGAAGTTCCTTGCAGCTCCTTCAGTTTTTGGTGATGCAGGAGCAGCAGCCTCATGTACCATTTCAGACCCAAGTACTTGCAGGTGTGTTTGGATTTGGGTTGTTAGGATGGGATGAGGTTGGAGCTGTTGTCAGCAAGGAGCATTATAGAGGAGTTAGTAAAAGTTTGTATCCCATGTCTCATGTGACTGCTGGAGAAAAGAGAGATGACTTACTCTGCCAGAACAAGAGGTGGAAGCAGACTCCAAAGGCCTCATGTCTTTAGACTGATCAAATAAATGCTTTCAACTGTTTTTGTGTGTGTGTATATATACACACACACACACATATATATATATACACATATGTGTGTGGATATATATAAAAATATGTATGGATATATAAATGTGAATAGTGTGGGATCCTGGAAATATTTAAATATTTATTATAAGTAATGTGAACACTGTGATAAGTTACTGCAATGTGAAAGGCATTTTCCCTAAGAGCATTGTTACATTTCCTAACTGCCTAGACCAGGATTATGTTCTGATTCTTCCTTGGGCTTTTGACATGGGAAACAGGCAAAACACTGAAATTGCAGAACGCTGGACTGATCCAGATTGTGTTTACTGGGTTGAAAACAACCATATACCAGTGTTCCTGCCTGAGCAAGTGGATGTTTCTTCCCCTTACTTTTGCAGCTGGGATTTGATTTCTTCCTGTCAGCGGCAGTATCCCATGGGAGCAGATTACAGGTTGTGGCAGTGCTGTGATGTATCTAACTGGAGCCTTTGGAAGCCTCGAGGGACACACCCTGAGGCAGCTTTTAGCCATCCAGATGCTCTGATAGATGACAGGGAGCTGGGATGGAGTAGCTTGAGGGGAGAGCTTCAAAGTGCTGTGGGACTGAGTGGTCGGTGGGATCAAGTCAGCAGTGCATTCCTGCCGTCACCTTTCTTGTTCTTGAGTCTGTTTCTGGCAGCAAAGAGTGATGGCCCTGTCTGTGAGTGCCTTGGGGTGGGGAGAGTTTGGTGGATGTAGTGATCTGAGAGCTCCCTGCCTTGAAAAGTGGCTAATTTTCACCACAAAAAAAAGACATGAGCATTGCATTTGTGAACGTGCGTGCGCAGGCGCGTGCCCACGTGTGTGGGCAGAGAATGGGCACGTGTGTGCCTGTAAACCCACGTGTGCCTGTGTGGGTAGGAGCACATGCAGGGGCACCTGGCCATCCCTGTGATGACAGTGAAGAAAGAGCCACATTAAAAAGCTGGAACGGCCCGAGATCCCGTCCTTATTGCCTCTGGTCTCCTACCTCGCCCAGCCTCACCCTGTCCCACATCCCTGGTAATTGTTTGCAAACAGCAGCAGGGACAGAGCACAGATGGGGTTGAGCTATGGGTTGTGTCCTTTTCTGGGAAGCCCCGCTGCCTTGTCATGCTGGTGCCAGCCTGTGACACCAGGAGAGCCCTGCCTGAGAGCTCACAGAGGGGGCAAACTAGTGGCATGCACAGGGGGGCCCTTGTGGCACACCTCAGAGCAGAGCTCTGGGGATTTTAGATGGAAACTTTAGGCCTTTTCCTGAATGCTTTAGAGCATGCACGAGGCTGGAGAAAGGCAGCAGGGTGCTGCTGTGCAGGGCAGAAGGGAGTGGAGGAGGTGGCATCTGAAGGAGTGGTTCCAGATGCCTGCAGGCATCAAGCACAATGCTGGCCAAGTCCCTTAAGTAGGCATCCCTCTGGTTCTAATGGGAGTCAGGCGCATAAAATCCCTTGGAAGAGGATTGCTGTTGATAAGGGAATGACAGCCTTCCGTGGAGCTCCTTTTCTTGCCCTGCTCCAGGATAGAGAGACTGGCACAGCCCCACTGTCCCCAAAATATTATGGAGCAGAACGGTCCCTTTCCAAGGTGAGCTTGGACAGCTGTGCTGCTGCCAGGGAGCTGCACACTCTGCCTGACCCCAAGCCAGCCCTGCTTCACCCCTCAGCAGGGGGAAACAGGGAACCCCCTCCAGGCACACGCCTCTGCCAGCAGGGAGAAGCCGGTCTATTCCTCTGCCTTTGTTGGCCTTTTAGTTTATTTTTTCTTTTAACTCATCCAGGAAGGAGTAAACTAATTGAGAAGGGAGGGAAGCTCCAGGATGAGGGAGCCCTCAGCTTCCCCAGTGGCACAGGCTGGTTATGAGCCACGATGACTCCCCAGCCATTTTTCTCTGCTGGGTTCACTGCCAGCACAGCTCATTGCCACTGCCTTCACCGCCGGGCTTCACCCTGGCTCGGGCAGCTGCTTTGGTTACTAATGGGGAGTAACGAATGGATAAAGTCCAGTGGCATCTGCCACGCTGCCTCCCTGCCAAAAAAGCTGGCTGAAACCCCAGCCCCATCTGGGTAGGAGCCACCCTTGATGGAAAGGCAGTGGTGGTGAGCCAGAGCCACCAGTAGCGCGGTGCGTGCCGGCACTCGCCGTGCCAGCTGCCACCCAGGGCACAGCACTGCTGCAGAGCTGCCTAGCCCTGGCAGGCCTTTGAGAAGGAAGGAAAGAGGGTGCTGTGCTGAAAGCATGTTTGGGGCTGTGTCCTTGGCACCGTCGTGGCTCTGGGAAGGGGATGCAGAAAGCAGTTCTGCACGTCTCTCCTTCCCCAAAGCTGGCAGAGACAAGGATGGGAAGTGTGCCCCTCGGTTTCCAACTCTGAAAAGATTTTTGCTTTGGAAACATCCCACAGCTGGGACCTTTTCATCAAAGAAAACACTGCCCTGGTAAAAGGGAGGGAGGTGCATGCTGCAGGCTGTAGCTGTGGCCAGAGAGCTTGTCTGCATCTGCACTGGCTGGCCTGCTTTGCTGCACTAAAACAAACTTCTTCCCTGGGAATTGGTTTGCTGAGAAATGTGTCAGGAGCCCAAAGAGTGAGGGGAGAACAGGGATGGTCCTGAGAATGGTTTGACTTGTTGAGTCAGTCCTGCCTTTCCTTTATTCCTTATTCCTTAACCGGATTAAGTGGAGACAGAAAGCCCTGGCTGCTCATCACTGGTGAGTGGCCCTTTGCTGCTCTGCTCCCCCAGGCCATAATAATCACTATACCAGCTGCCATGCACTGCAGCTTCCTCCTCATCCTCTTTTTCCCTCCTATTCCCTGCAAGGGAGCTGGGTTGGAGTGTAGGCTCACATATCCTTGTGCGGAAAAACAAGGAGCTTCAACATAGAGAGAAAGCCTGGTGCTTCCCACCCATCTTGATGGTTGCAAGTTGTATCCCAGCTGCAGTGGGGAGAGGGATGCTGCTGTGCTCAGGAATTGGGACAAGTGGGAAGATACTTTTTGGTTTGGAAAATTGGTGGTCAGGCTAAGTTAATCGTGGGACATCTAGCATCTTCTTCAAGCTGGGATGACCTAGTCTGCTGCTTAGATTTTTTTTTTTTAAAGGAAGATGTTGGAGATTTTTGTGGGCTGCTGAGACTGGCAGAGGGACTCAGGTTAGGCTTTATATTCACCACAAATGTCTAGACTTTGATTTTGCAAATGCCTAAACCCCACTGCACATGAGTTTTCGGATGTAGCAACTGTGATAGAAGTTCCCAAAGTCAGCTGTAAATGTGGCCTGTTTAACCTCCTATGATGCCCCTAGCTAAGCATCTTTGCAAAGAGCAAAGTGATGTTGGGACAAAGTCAGGGGGTTTTAAAACACACAGCAGACATCAGTAATGCAACACAGGACTTGGCATGTTTTGCCTGTTAGTGGACTAGGAAAAGCAATCCTGTTTTAAATAGATAGAAGGGAAATGTATTGGACCCAGTCCCTGTTGAGGCAGGGTCAGGGCATGAACTCATGTGAAAACTGGCTCTGCTAGGGTTTATTTCCTCTGATCCGATCAGGTAAAGGAAACTGGCAAGGGGGAGAGTGGGGGCACTCATCAAACAAATTTCTTTCCTTGTGAATGTTCTGAGTTGGCCCATGGCCCTTATTCCTGTCACGGTCAAGGGTTACTCTCTGCCTCTAGGGCAGAGCAAACGGGCTCCTGCCTGCTCTTCCAGGGGAGAGTGCAGAGCATCTCTCCTCTTGTCGTTGCCACAGCAGTACTATGTGTCTTATGCTTCTGCATGTTTCTACTTGAGTCTCTTAGACAAAGTGTTTCAGTGTAGATCACAAGTTGCTCTTTATTAGCTTTTAAATGGTCTTTGCTCTACATCACTGCAGAGCAAAGCGTGAAAGCCTCTCCCACAGCATTTCCAAAACGTCCGGTAAATAAGGTGGTGACAGCACTATTTTAAACCCCTTTTTGTTCCCCGAAGTGCCTGCCAGGTGGTTCCCTATAAGCTCAGGACTTCCCTGGTGCAGCAGCAAGGGTTTCCCAGCCCAGCTGGGTGTTGTGCCAGTCTCCCCAGGGGCAGAGCCTCCCCACCCCTGTCTCCATCACAACTCTGTGCCAGCAGCCCCTGACGCTCTGCCGCCGAGCGACCGCAGGAGCCCAACGTGTTGGGATCTGCCTGTGCCTCCTCCCCTGTGAAAGGGCTTCCTGTGCTCTTACCCTGCCCTGCTTAATCAGCGCTCACTTTGGCGTGTGAGTCTCTCCCTGGCTCGGGTCAGGCCCCGGCAGTGGTGGGTTAATGGTTGGACTCGATGGTCTGGGAGGTCTTTTTCAACCTGAATGATTCTGTGATTCTACAGGAGCACCTGAGTTGGGTGTTTTGTCACAGCCCTTGGATTAAAGTATGTCCCAGAAGCAGGGAGAGGAGAGGCAGAGAGCGAGGGATCCATCCCTCCAGAGCATCAAACTAGGCTTTGCCAAAGTGGTCAAAGACTTCTTGCAGAGACCTGGGTGCATGTGTGGGTGGATTTGGCCAAAGAACAAGGCAGGCTAAGCATGGCTGATGTCTTCCCTCAAGCCCCTGGCCTGAGGACTTGTGTGTAAGCAAGCCCATTGCTCTGTCTTCCTGGCTTCTGTGGGCCTCCTTCACAGAAACACAGGAAAATCAACACTGGTTGATCAAAGTCAAGGAAGAGGAAAGGCTGGACACCTGCTTCCGAAGGCACAGGGACAACAGGATCTGATCTGCAGCAGAGCCCTTGTGCGGCCATGGAGGTAACACAGGTTTGTACCCCATGAACACTGACACCTGAAGGCTTTGCCTGGGATTTCTGGGAACACCCATGCACCTTTTGCCACCTAAATGGGGTTAAAGGAACATGGAGGAGAGGAGATATTCCTTCCTTCCTTCTGGAGAGCTCTGCTAAGGGAGACCTTGCAGAGCAGCTCCCACATGCCTTGTTTTTCTTGCAACTCTGTTGAGCAGAGCCAAGGTGGTGCAAGAGATGGGGCAGGAATGAAAGGGCTGAGGTTTGCCTGGAGGCCTCTTTGCAATCACCCAGCAATTCTCTCCCCTTGGCTGCGCAGCGTGTTTGAACCTCAGGCTTGTTGAGTCCTCTCGAGGCCTGTAGAAACACAGCGCTGAGCGCCTCGTGCTAAGCACCAGGTAAATAAAGCTGCCTGGGCTGGGAACAAACTCTTGCAAAGACAGGTAAGGCATCAGGGGCTGTGCTGTGCCCTGGAGGCAGAGGCTGGGATGGAGGAGTGAGGAATGGGGATGGTGTGAGGCTCCTGCACGGGGAGCTGGCACCAGCGGGAGCTGGCAGCAACCCAGGCTGGGCTATCACAGGCGTGCAGGCAGAGGCCACATGTGATGAAAAATCACATCTAGAGATGAAAAGGTGAAGCTTATGGTCACTAATGGCATTTCATTGTATCGTATTTCCTGACATTCGTTTCTCCTTGAGCTGAAACAGCCACCTGAGGCCATGGTCATAATATGCCCTAAGGAAGCAGGTGAGCACAGGCTACACAGAAACCCTGCAAGCAACCTCTGCCTGATTTTGGAGGTGAAGGGATGCTGATGTTCATCTTTCAGCCCTGTTTGCTCCTTGTTTGCTGCAAGGGAGCAGTTAGGCAGCAAAGGGGACCTGGAGTAAGGCTTGGCCCCACAGAACCCTCAGTGTCATCGCACCACCTCTCAAACCCACCTCCCCAGCCTGCAGGGTTTGTTAAATAATACACCTGAGATTGCAGACAATGAAATGCCCGTAAGCTTTAGGTCAACAGCCCAGTTGGGACTTCAGCTAAGTCAGGGGATGCACATACGACCAGAAAAGTCACCTGTAGGAGACTTTTACAAAACAGTAATTCCCAATTGCTGCATTAGTGCTAATTTAGCACCCCCACTCAGACCTCCTGCCCTCAAGGAAGGTTGGTTCACAGGGAGAGATACCCATTCGAATAGCAGCAGCATGTCATTGCAATCCCTTGGTTGTTTTTCTGTCCAGTGCCAGCTGTGTTGCCTTCTATGTAATGCATAGCTGGTGCCTCTTCTTGTGAAAGACACCATGGAAATAAAGAGTCATGAGTGCAGCCTCACGTTTAATTAGAAGCTAATGTGCTGTTATTATTAGGCACTGAAGGAATGTACTGGCAAAGCAGGGTTTGAGCTGTTTTAAAAGCATTTTATAAGTGTACTTTCCCCTTGCCCTGCTGGTGTGAACCCTCTTTATTAGGAGGTGCAAGACTGCTGTTTCCTGGTCTTACAGCTCTTTTGCAGTTCAGGCAAGTACTGGAATTAAAGTATCACAAATCTCACTGTTCAGAGGACTCTGAAATAGAAAGGAATGGTGTGTGTTAGGCTAGGCCAAGTGTTTAACCACAGTGCTAAGAGCCCAAGTGGTCTGTGGTTGAATTTGCTATAAGGAGAGACTGATGAAGCACAGCTTAATGAAAGATGATCACCTTATTGGTTTTAAAAGAAGTTGAAGGAAGCAGAAGGAAAATTACAGGCTTTTTTGTTTAATGAGAAGTTTCACTGTCAGCAGCTTTAGGAGCTTGCTGGGACTGCCATGCTCTGCTTCTGTGGTCACTAAACACACAACAGTTGTGTGCTGCTGCTGGTAAGTGGGTTTTCAGTTGCTTTAACAACTCCAAAATACAGACAGATATGGAACACAATCTTTTATTAATAACAGATCACATTTGTACTTTGAAAAGAGTGAAATTAAAAGGTGTATTAAAACATACCCACTCTAAGCAATCTATTTTCTTCAGTAGAAAAAAAGCATACAACAAGTAGAAATCCTATATACACAGTATATCAGTCTAGTCATCAGCACCTCCAAACATTGTTTTGTAAATTGGTACAATGGTGTTAAAATATACCATCCAGTTCCAGTCCAGTATGAATTTCAGCTTCTGACTTGTTCATTTAAGACAAACTCCTAAGCACTTAGTTCAGCTTACTGATCTTAGAATACATACAAGGTGGCATTTGTATATGAAGACACCAGTGTTAAGCTTTCACTTCTGCTTATTATTTTTAGAATCCTACCTTGTTATTAAACCTGCCTCATAAATTTTGAGTACATGGAAATCTGTAATCAATGTCTCCTTCAAAAAAAAGTACCAGAAACATGATTAACTGTATCTTAAATAGCCTTTTCTTCATCTCTTGCATTAATTTCAAGCAGATTAGTGTTGTGTGCATTCTGCTACACTGGAGGCTTTCAGCCCAAAACATAGATCACTGCAATAAACCAGGAATCTATGACTTTTTTTGTTGTTTGTTTTGAGGAAAATAAAAAGCATGATGTTAGTTCTTAAATTAGTTTGGCACATTAAAAAAAAAAAAGCAAGGGGCAACCTGCCAATCACATCCTTCTCTCACAGCATTCTTGTGAGGGGAATGTCCAGATCCAGATGGGGCAGGCACACACAGAATGAATGATACAGACCACGGCATGGCAGGCTCCAGCTCTTGGCCTTGCATGTGGCCTTAGTCCATGTGCAGTCTCATCAAACACAGGCAGCTGCTGCTGGTTGCACCTCAGTCCATCACTGACACTGCTGGTGAGCAGGTCACTGCACAGCTGGAGAAGGCCCTGAGGAGACAAGCTCCAGCAGCCTTCTCACACCAGGTACAAAGGGAGCATGTTCAGCATCTCTGGCTTAAGTATCGCTCCACAACACAGTAAGTGAGCTATTGCTGCTCTGCCGAGCAAGGGGTAGCAGGGTCTGACACTTGGGCCTTGGCATGTCAGTGTGTGCCCCGTGCTTCAGGAGAACCTCGACTGTTTTTGCGTGCCCTCCTCGCGCAGCCAGATGAAGAGCTGTGAACCCCTCGCTGTCAGAAATGTTGATATTTTCTGCACTGACAAGTTCTTCTACTACTTCAGAGTGCCCGTTTTCTGCAGCAAGATGTAACGCTGTCCTATTTAACGGGCCCCTGGCTAGAACACTGGCCCTTTCATCCATCAGCAGCTTTGTTGTGGCTAAGTGGCCGCTGCGCGATGCCAAGTGCAGAGCCGTGTATCCTTCTGCTGTTGCTGCCTCGATGTCTGCACCGTGCTTGAGGAGCAGCCTGGAGGTGCTCGTGTGGCCAGTTTCAGCAGCTATGTGCAGAGCAGTCTGCCGGAGCACGTTCTGGACGTTGACATCCGACTCCAGGTCTATGAGAAGGCGGGCGACACGGTAGTGTCCTCGTTGGGCGGCCAAGTGCAGCGAGGTCCTTCCATCCACGGTCTGCACATTCACGTCTGCTCCCCGCTGCTTGGCCAGGAGCTTGACGATGGGCAGGTGGCCTTGCCAGGCAGCGTAGTGCAGTGGCACCCAGTCATCCTTCCCCTTGATGTTCACGTTGACGCCTCTTCTCAGCAGGATCCGCACGATGTTCTCCTGGCCGTACTGACAGGCTATGTGGATGGGGGCTCTGCCTTCAAAGTCGACCTCGTTTAGGGATGCATTCTTATCAAGCAGCATTTTGGTGCTGAAATCATCCCCGTTTTGAGCAGCAAAGTGGAGGGCAGTCCACTGATCCTCATCTTTGGCATTGACATTTATTTTCCTAGCCATAATCAGCTCCACAATGCTTTTAACTTTTTTCTCAATGGCTATGTGAAGAGGGGTGGATCCTTTCTTGTTGGTGAGGTTGGGGTTAGCATTGTATAGGAGGAGCCATTTGACACATTCTTCTTGACCAGCTTCAACAGCCAAGTGCAAAAGACTGGAGTTCCCATCTAAAACAATATCAACATCTTGAGGCTGGAGGATCTTCATCAGCTTGCTGGTATCTCCAGATAAAATTGCCTCTGTCAGCTTTCTCTTCTGTATGTCTGTAGTACCAATATCTAAATGGATATAAGGAAGAAAGTTTTTACAATGAGGGTGGTGAAACACTGGAACAGCAGGTTGTTCAGAGAGGTGGTAGATGCCCCATCCCTGGAAACACTCAACTTGATCTAGTTGAAGATGTCTCTGCTCATTGCAGGAGGGGTTGGACTAGATGACCTTTAAAGGTCCATTCTAACCCAAACTGTTCTATAATTCCATGGAAAAGGGATCACCACATTTCTGATACCCATCAAACTTCATTTGTCCATGGCTAACAGTTGTGTTGGCTTCAGCAACGAGTTGACTTGTTAACCCATCTACCTTCTTGTTTCAGGCCAGATTTGGAACCCCACTGACTCTGTTTCTGGTGACATCAAGACCAAAGGATGCTGTGGTTGATCTCCTTGCACTAATCATTGTACACCTAAGTGGAAAACAGATGTCTAGGTTTTGCAGCACTGGACTGAAAAGTGAGGAGTCTTTATTACATTGTTCATAGGAGCTGAGTCTTCTGAAAAAAAACGAAGGTGCTCAGACTTGGGCTGAGTATAACTGAAAAAGCCACAAACTCAGCTGACCTGACTTGGCATTGGCTTTAATCCTGCTTCAAGCGGGACGCTGGACTAGGTGACCTCCCTTCCAACCAAACTCTACATGACTGTTTCTGTAATTTCTTTGAGTTCAGGGAGTTCAGGTCACTCCTTTACAAAAGTAAATGAGATTTATTATTTCTCATTAGATCATGCTTGGGAACCACATAATTTTTTTATTTTTGTTTTTTTCTTTTAAATTATTACCTCCAGTAAACAAATTTGTAGTGCTGACAGCAAGAGAAAGCCAGGCTAAACAGTAATTTCCAGAATGTTATTCTTTACATCACTACTCTCCAACCCATTGACTCCCATGCCCCAGTTGAAACAACTACAAAGAAAAACTTGACCATTACCTGAACTCTCTCTTTCAAAGGAAAGGGAAAGGGAGCCTCTGGATGAAAAAGCTGAATCTACAGATGAAACTCCTGAAAGCCGCTTGTCACTGGAGGCAAGTTTGGACTCAGAGGAGCTGCGGCTGAGATCCTCAGGGCCTTCCATAGTCTGTGAAATCCCTGAATCCAACTGGGACAACAACTCTGAGAGACTGTAATCCTTAACTGAGGGTAGAGCAGGTTCCTGTTTCTTCTGGGATAGTGCACAGATCCCCTTCAATAGAAGCACACAAGAATTTTAGAAAGGTCAGCAGTGAAAACTGAGCCCTACAGAGGGAACACAAATTTGTTCATTTGCAGGCAGCCTTTAAGTACTATTTGTATTAAGGGAACCTTAGGAATAAGGTCACTGAAACTTTTCACAAGCAGGAGGGCAGCTTCCATCAGTAAACACAAAGCCACTAAAGCCATGTGGCTCCTTCTGTACAGTGGTTTATAAATCAGCCACACCCACATTATTCCAGCATTTATTTCCTAACTGTCCTGCTCTCTCTCGACAGAATAAGATCCACTTGCATTTGGTCCTGCCCTGAGGTTTTCTTGAGCTGGTCCATGCACCTGCTGTCACTTTGGCATTCCAGTCCTTCACCAAGACACACTTCTGTCAGGCAAGGTGGTGCTTAAAAGCAGCAAAGAGAAGGTTGCTTGGGACACTAGAGGTCACAGAGGAAACTGTTCCTCACAAAATCCAGCATGTTTGAACAAGGAGTGAAAGAGAAAATACCTGAGGCTGCTGCTCCAGGGAATTCTTGGTGTCCAGGTCCTGAGTTATCATCTCTTTTGTTTCATCTTCTGGTTTTTCACAAAGGGCTTCTGTTTCTGAAGTGATTTCTTTGAAGAAGGAAAGCGAAAGTTTGAAGAGTTTTTAACAGGAGACTAAGATACCCTACTGCCTTTTTTTACCAATGGAATTTAACAGCTTTAAGATACCATGGGAGAAAGACTGCAATTCTGACTGTCCCATCTAACACCTCATTAGTGGGCACAAGTGTGCAGCTAAGGAAAATGTGCATTTAGCTGCCCAAAAAATTCATTTTAAAATCAGACCAGACTGGAGTTACATGGTGGCTACACTGCAGGACTGTGAAATGAGAACCAATGTACTGCTGGCAGAATTAGACATATATTTATTAAAATATGGAATCCCTCTTCCCTTCAGTCCCCATTCCTTGTTTGAGCAGGAGGAGAGGGAAAAGACAAATCTCTCCCATCAATGCTACATTAAGCTACCTGGTGAAAGCACTTATTACATCCTTCTGCACATCTGAATTCCTCACAGGTGCTTTGGACAATTTTGAGCCTTTCACCAGAATTGCCTCTTACTGGCAGAAAACTGATGGTACAAATTGTTTCATAACAGGAAAATAATTCAGTTTCTCAACATACAAGAATAAATTTCAGAGCCAGGGCCTTCAGTGCCTTTGGTATGGTGAAAACCACACCAGCTCCAGCTTGGCCTATGCCCCGACACACACAATCAGAAATGAACATAATTTCTGGCTAAATAGATCAACTGGTTCAGTACAGGGCTTATGCCTGACCTGTTTACATAACACCATCATGGTCAGACATGTCCTCAGATAATCCCTTCCTCCACAAATGAGTAAGTGGCCTCTATCATTGTCTTTGCCACACAATGTACTCTGTTTATTCTGTCACAGAGGTTCACAGCATTTACCCCCAAGGATTAGCAGAGTCCTGAGCAATAATGTGACTCATAGAAGAATAAATGGGCAGCCAAGTTACAAGGAAATCTTACCTTGAAATGTTGGCCGTTCACCAGGATCATCTTGCCAACATTTTTGCATCAGTTTGATCAAGTTATTACATGAATGAGGTCTGGATTTGGAAACAGCAGGTAGCTCTGGGCGGTGGCCTTTGACTACTTTTACCATAATATGTAAAATGTTGTTTTCCTCTGTAAAGCAAAAGCACAAAAATTAAGATCTCCCAGCAAAAGGAGTAATTTCTTTTTTGTCTAAGAGCATGAACACTGCTGAAATTTTGTTTTCATGCCTTTTTTTCCCAGATTTCTTATCAATAAGGGAAAAAAAAGTTGGTTGTCTTCTCCCACAACACATTTTTCAATGGAGTAACACCTGCTCCTCATGTATCAGTTAAAAACTATTGTCCATGAGTGCCTGTGGGCTTTTTCTGCCCATAGAAGATGCAGAACCAGAGGAAAAAAACCCTCGAAACAGTTTTTTGTTACTTCTCTTTGTATTTCCATATCTGCTGTGAGAAAACTGAGCCTTAGGTTTTATTTAGACCAGGTACCTGAACTTTTCATGAAGGTGAAGGAAGAACAAAAATCAAGAAGTGCAGTAATGTGGCTCCTGACTGTGAATCAACCATTGGGCTAAACGGAATCTCTTACTGGAAGAAAAATTAATAGTAGACTGGAACTTGTTGAAACATGTCTGCTATACATAGACTAGTCATAGACACAGGAAAAGTCATAAAGAATAAATAGCTGCCTGTTGAATGGTACATTTACTGCAGGGTGGAACAAGGCTTATTCTCACAGACAGCTTTTTTTTTTTCCTCCTAAGGAACAAATCTGTGCCCACAATCTACAAATAAACTACAAAACCTCTCTACAGAGAAGTTGCTTCTGAAAACAGCAGAGTTGCCTGCCAAGCTGGCTTTGCCAACATATCAGAATTCTGAGCAGGCCACACACTAATGTGGAGCTGTGCAGCAAACTCCTGCAGAAACAAAAAGGTGCAGACAAGGGCCCTTGCAGCAACATGGGTTCTGTTTTCATAAGCAGGACAAAGGAGGACTTACAATTGTGATCAGAATTTGAGAGCTTAAGAAAGTGTTTGCTACATGACAGTGTAGGAATCTGGGGCTGGTGGGGTAGGAAGCATGCTCATCACTGGGAAAAGGGAAAAAGATCCAAGACAACACATAACTTACCTGCAAAAGGCTTCTTTTGTGTAAGAACTCCCCAAACCACAATGGAAAAGCTACAAAAAAAAAGGCAAAAAAATTATTTCTAGGAAATTTTGGTGGGTTTTTCTTTTAAATTTTTTTGACAAAGTGAAAAAAAAATCTCACAGAATAATAATTTATTTTCCTAAGTTATTTTCCTTGTCCCTCCACTTCTGCATCTCATTCAGTTGAACACACACAGCAAGATGCAGACAAGAACCATGATTTCAAAGTCCAGCTTTTGCAGGGAGGAACCCGAGGCAGCAAACAGAGAGATTTGCTGGAGGCTGCCAAGTTCTTGGTAGCATTTACCAGCTACTCCACAACAACACCGACAAAATCAGAGAGCAAAAAAGCATTACAGTGGATTTAATTCAGTGCTTCTACCTTGCAAGACAACTTTAAAGAAATCCATTCCAATCCATTTAGAATAAGACATATCTTTTTAATCTACAGGTCTGATTTCCTTTTCCTAATAACCTTGCCATGAAAGAAGAGCCAAAGACCTAGTGATGGAATCCACTGAAGACAACTAAGAATTTTGTCAGAGAGTCAGAAAAGTAGTTCAGGATGTACCTTTAGGTGGGAAATTAAAGGTGGGCAGAGTGCCTCTCATGGCAGTTGCTAATAAGTAATTTCAAGACCCAGGATCAGCTGCAGTTTTTTAAAAGACCTCTACTCTATAAAGACTTTGTGCAAAGCAAAGCAAATGTGACACTTTGCAAGACAAGGCTCAAACCAAATTTAGGGGTTTCATGCTTAATTAGGTTTTATAGCCAGAAAAAGAGGGCTCATTTTACAGTATTACTACCAATGCTTTTAAGTGTTTTCGTAGTTAACTGACCTGTACACATCATGTTTGGTGTCAAAGCACCTGTTTTTCTCTTTGATGCGCTCTGGAGGAAGGTAGGCAATTGTGCCACACAAGCCATCCATGCTGATGTCATGGGAATGGGACAAGCCATTGCACTTTGCAAGTCCAAAGTCAGAAATCTGAAAAAAAACGGGGGAGGAAACGGGGAAGAAAAGTGCATGGTACCATTAGACTTTCAAGGTGCTCACAAAAAATTTACTGCGAAGAGCTACAGATGTAACAGGATGACCCAACAAACATAGTGAGCTGCTGTTCAGAAACATTAAGACAAGAAAACATCTCTGGAAGCATAATGCTATGGTAAGTGTGTCTTTATGGTTAAGCTAAAAGAAGAAAAAAAAAAAAAAGGCAAGCAGATTTTGCAAGCAGCAGCACGTCAGCCCATTACATAGCAAACACAACAAACAAGACAATTTATTGTAATTTAAACCCAGTCAAATTTAGCTAGTGCAAACTACTTTAATGCAATTATTGGTCCTGCCACCCCCTTTCCCTACGTAACCTCACATTGTGTGCTGTGTTTAAACGTTTTGGGGTCTCCCATGAGTGCAAGAGAATTGTCCTTTCAAATATCACTGTTACACTGACCGTGCCAACAAGCACCAAGCCCAACACCAGAGCCACCAAATGTTAAAAAAACACACACACACATCAAAAATCCACACAGGGAATTCTTTTTTGGCAACTAGGAGATACAGCAAGTCAATGTAGTGACGCACTGAACGCAGCCGAAATGAACAAAACAAGTGACAGCAAGTTTATGAAAAGGACACACCTCCACTTTAACTTGAAGTGTCAAACAAATATGCATTCATTTGCTCTCAAGGGCACACCAATCATCGAGCAAACAGATAGGCAAGGAATTTCCTTTGTCTTACTTATTTCCCACCGGACAAAAATGTCTATTTATCAAGTGGAAATTTCAGGAAAAGTCAAGTCTTTTTGGACCACTCAGCCCACCAATTTTTGCCAACATTTTAGATAAAATTCCCCCTCCCCCCATCTTATACATTCTTTTTATCTTTTAAATACTCAGGTTTTTCAATGACTCATTCCCCTTTTGATCTTCACGGCTTCTCCTTTGAGAAAGTTCTCCCTCAAAACAAAGCATAATTAAAATAAAGCTTTTTTTTTTTTTTTTTTTAAATCGGCTACAACTTTACACTTTCAGAAGTTTCTCTCTAAAGATGCCACAAAACTAGTTGTAACATGTCCATTACTGGAAAGGGAGAAAACTGTTGCCAGCTTCGGTCTCCTGCAGAACAGGCAGGTTACACAGCCAAACTAGGAATCTCCCTTTGCCATAAAACAAACAAAGCAACCCACACAGCTTCAGGAAGAACTTCTCCCATGGACAAAGAGCTCAACAGAGGCGTTCTCAGGAGATGGAGAAGTGCTGTACTCCAGCACACAGGTATATCCAACCTGCTGTCCATCTCTGTCTTAAATCTGTAGGGTAATATGAGAATGACTTGAGAACAGGAGAAAAAAAAAAGGGGGGGAAAAAAAGCAAAGTTGGATAGTTTCTCGTGCTTCTAGGGCTGCACTCTCAGATGGGGACTGCTGGCCTCCTCAACCAGCCAAGCAGTGGAGTTGAGGAAAGCAGCAAGTAGTCAGGAAACCCAGGTTTGCAACCCAGTTACCCTGGGAAGAGCTGAATCGGCTGCCCCAGGAAGTTCTGCATGAGTTCGGGGCACTTAGTGCTCCACAGGAGAACAAAAGCACAGCCCCAACATCCCACAAGCCCGTGGTGTCAGGTTAATAAATGAACCAAATGCTGCAAGTCTGGACGGATCCAACTCGGTGAAGCGCTGCTGTCCTTTGATTAACGTGAGGCAGAGGCTCGTACACACCTCAAGAAATCCAGGCATAATTAAAGCCATACACCTTCCTCTTTGTCTAAACAATGCCGTGTTTCCTACTGTGTAAGTTAAGAAATAAAGATGAAATACAGGCAGCACAGTGACACTCCTTCATTCAGAGCCACCAGCGATGTTTTGTGAGTCTAAGGTTTTGGGCTAAGGCAGGAGCCAAGCACAGTAGACAGAAAATGTCTCAGTCACCCTACAAACATCTAAGGTACATAGTATACCCTCCCCAGCCTAACAAGAATTTAACCTTGTGTACCTGCCCCTAGCTACTGTGAAGGACTGGGTTTTACACCAATTAATACAAAATACACGTGTAAAGCAAGGCTTCGATCCTACCAAATTCTGCAGAAAGCACTGGAAATTGAGGAATTGAGTTATCTTGCAGGCTGCAACAAAATAGTGAGATTCTGCAGACAGGTTTTGCAGCTTTTATTGGCTCCTTTAGGGTAAATTTTCCACACTGCACAGTGTATTTAGTCGAGCTGTTTCTTTACACATCAGTGGGAACTGTGCAGTGGGTGGAAGAAACAGCCATTTAACTTACCTATTTTGCCTTTAAATTGCTTGCCAGGTACCTCGTTCTGCAACACGAGGCACCCTTGCTGGTGAAGGCAGTGAAAGTGGAGCAGCCCTCCCCACTCCTTCCTATGCATCCCTGCTAGTCCTTGCAACCCACCCTGGGATCTGCCCTCACCCACCATCCAACACAACCCACAACCTCACTCCTCACAGTTGTTTCAGGTGGATCCCACCGTGCTTCAAAAGCATCCGTGGTATCAGCAGAGTTAAGAGGAGACACGGAGGAGACAGGCGGCTCCATGCAAAACCTGTGGTGAAGGGGTAGGAAGAAGAGAAAAAAACCTTGGCCAAAGCCCACGCAGACAGTGGGATGGTTCATGTTCAGACAGCTCTGCTCGTTAAAGGTCTGCATGAGAACAGACACGTGAGCACCCACTGGGGAAGGGAGCTGCACGTGCTTTCCTTCCTTCCCAGCAACATTTACTTTGCTGAGAGATCCCAAGATCTGAACATCTGTTTTTTGGCTTGGTTTTTTGTTGTTGTTGTTGGTTTTTTGGGGGTTTTGTTTTGTTTAGTTTGTTTTAACTCAAGCATCCAGTGCACACTGGCCTTTTTCTGCTTCCACAATTTGTGGATTTTTCCATTCTAGTTTGTACAAAAACGGTCACTTGCAAAGTTTTAGATGTTTTCAGTTTGTTTTTCTTGGTTTCATTTTTTTTGAAAACTAGAAGATATGTTCACATAACTGCAATGGTTACTACAGTCAGCTCTTCCCAAACACTGCAGAGATTTAGCTCCCAGGAACAAAATCAGTGCTTGGAAAGTGCTTTATTTCACTGATGAGTCCTGACAGACCATCCTGAACTGTGTCCTTAGCTCCTGATGCTACGTGGCATTTTTTAAGTAAGACTCAGAACTCACTGCAATGGACTCAGAAAACTTTTTGGTGAACTCTGTCCCTTTCTCAAATAGGTGATAAATCCATCAGATTAATTTTTAATTGCTGCTGGCATATCCAGTACTTGTCTCTGTCCAAAGTCTCTGTGCACTTGGATATTGAGAACGCCACCACATTTGTCTACAGAGTTTTCAGATGTCTGGGGGCGGCTGAGTTGCCTTGTTTGTTTATTCTTTTCTGGAGGTAGGAGAAAAAGGCTCTTTGTTTCAGTTTTGTTCTTTAAGAAAGCCAGAATTTTTTAAGAAATTCACACAGATTTGGGCTACTAAAAATTATGATTCAAAATTAACTCCAAATATAGACACAAGCAGCATCTGCACATCAAACCTATGTCTTTACTTCAGTGTCTTTGAAGACACTTCAGTTAGCTATAAAAGAAGTCTTTCTGAAACAGACTGTATTCTCATTCTTTTCCAACCTGTCCTAAAACTCCAACTCCTCAAAACTTGTTTCAGGTGGGACATTTGTAGTGCTCCAACCAAAGCCAAACGTGCATTTTAATCCATCGTAAATCTGCATTACTGTGACAGGAATGGTTTTGTTCCCTCCCCTGTGCCACCACAATCAGATCAACCAGAGAATTGATCAAGGTGCAAACCAGCTTTGTTGGCTGGGATTAAAAAGCCAGGAAGCAACAGCCTTTCATGGAAACCTTGATCAGGAAGGGTGGGAAACAAGCAGAAGGGACACGCAAAACAAAGATTGCCCTCATTTCTAATAATAGAAGAGCAGTTGCAGCTGATAAAAAAGTAGCTGTGCTAACTATATCAGGCAGTCTAATAAAAAAGAGACAATTGCTCTTTACCAGCCCGGCCTCTGGGTATTACTATGGCCTACAGTTAACAACCTACACTAAGAAGAATTCTTATAAAGAGATTTGCCATTGACTAGGGTGCTTCTAACTCCATGCTCAGAAATTTTGCAGCCTCTCTTTCAGCTGAAGTAAGTAAAAGTGAAAACCACAGAGGCAACCTATCCATCAAGACCATCAGCATGGTGGTACATCACAGCAGCAAGCTTCACATTCGTTTAAACTGGAGAACTGGGGAGGGGATAAAAGAAACTATGGTGAGCTTAAAGCAGTGCACAGCTGAGAGCAGCTCGTTCTGCTTCAAGTTCTTTAAAACAAAAATCTGGGAGATGAAAAATAACTGGTTGGGCTTGTCTCTGTGTGTGCATGAACCCACACATACATACAAGTGAATCTGTGTGTACACGTATATATGACAAGATGAGGAGCTCCAAAACACAGGCTGGATAGCAAGAGAAAGAAGAACTCCAAAATAATGATTTTGCCCAAAAGTATTAAGTTGCAGATTGACTTAACTTTAAATACCTGAGCAAAAAGTAACACTCTTGACCATGAGATATCAAAGATAAGAAACCTGGGAAGCAGCAGCAGAGAGCATGAGGGCATGGTGGCTGGCACCAAGCTTGGGTATGAGATTTCTTCACGTGGTGGGGTGTTTATTCTCCTACCAAGGGCCCTGGAGAGAGATCACATCAGAGCAGGGAACGAGCCCCACGAGGGGCAGGCTGGAATGTGGCATTGCTTCCCCTGTGCCAGCAATTGCCACATCACAGGGAGCTCAGGGGACACATCCAGAATATGCACAGAGGGCAGGAGAGGTGAAGAACAAGCTCACAAGATGTGGTCAAGTTCAGCAAAAAATAGGCATTAAGCAGCCTGTAAGTATTGGAAGGCTGCATACAAGCTACACCGAAGAAAGGGGCAGGGAGGATCTTGTTAATACAAATAGAAGTAAAAGGTTGAAATTAAGGAAAAAAAAAAAAGCAGGATGATTCCTGCTAGCAAAGCCTGCCTGGGTATGGAATAATCCTGCCACGGAAACCATGATGCTTAAAGCAACCAAGGTAGAGCAGGACACGGAAGGGAAGGGAGCTCCCACCACCAACGCACAAGGGAGGATGCTTGAATCCATCCTCCAAAAAACAGCAAAGCTTTACCTTGCACTGTACATATAACACATGTGTTTTAACTCACCAAGGAATCCCCCAAGACGCCTTTGATAAAGTTAATATCTGTCTATCCCTGCTCAGGCTAATCCCATCCTGTTAATTATCCTCCCAAGGACAAAATTCAGCACACACTTATGTAATGCACAGGCTTTATGATACGGAGGCACCCACTTGATGATAAGTTCTGTACAACACCACTGCATTAGTCATCAGCCTCACTTGGGGTTTTACAGTGAGCACTGTGCTCGTAAAAGGAGGAGGGTGTGTTTCCATTTAACTACAACATGGCACAGCAGCATTTCTAATGTGCTCCACTGGAAGATTGACTGTTTCCTGGCTCAAGGGCAAACAGTTTATAAAAGTCTTCCCTACCTCCAAACTCTTCTTTTGCAGTCTGCAACATCTCCTCACTCACCTCGGGATTCTGTTAGGGACAGGTCACTTGCTAAATTAACACCAGCATTTAAAAACTGTTCAATCAGCAGCTTCAATAGCCTTGCAGCAAGAAAATGCACATTAAATCAAGCTGCAGGGTCTGAAATTTAATTATGAATTTCACATCACACAAAAAGGAGGTTTGGGGCCACATTTTTAAAGTGAAGGCACCTCACAGAATATGTTCATCTCTTACTTTCTATATAGTCTATATAGTCTATACAGTACATATGTCTGCTTTGCTGCTTGGAGGGGTTTCCAGGATGCCTGTAGATGTAAAGGACTGCTGGTTGGAAAAGGTTTAGATTAGACCACTCTTTTCTGAACTAATTGGAAAGGTCTGAAGACCTTCCTGTATTTCCTATACAGTAGGAACAGAGTAGCACCAGTTTAGGGATGCCAGCAATGACCTCAGCAGAAACTTTTATTTTTGTACATTTTGCACTTTGCTCCCCTGTATTACATCACCACCCAGATATAGGCTCTACAGCAGGCAGAATATCAGGCATTTCAACCTCTTGAAACAGTGAGAAAAATACAGCCTTCAGATCTTGGCTCATGGATGAGTCAAGAATTAGGAATTTAAGAAGTTATGCAAGCAAGCATGAACTTTAAGTAAATAAATACCTAGCAAAGGCCTCTCAGCACCACGGTGTGAGAACAGGCTTTCAACAGCTCAAATTCTGATGTTCCTGTATGAACAGCATGACCTCCTGCAGATGCCTCCTACCTCAGAAAGAAAATCCTTCTAAGAAGTAAACCTAATAAAAAAAAATATCTGAGAGTGTCACTGGTGTGACTTCATTAGAGGCACACACCTCTGATGCCTCCGACCCTCTCGTGACATCAAGAGAGATGTCTTCATTTAATGAAAACTTCATTTTTGAAGAGTACAGCAAGACTAAAGCCACTTGACCAGTGAGGGGGGCAGAAAAACAGAGAGTAGATGGATTATGGTACTGTTAAAAAAAATTTTTAAACCCCTAAAACTTAAAAAAGCAAGGAAAAAGATGTATTTCAGTCTCTTTCCAAAAGAAAACTTGAGAAAGCAAGCATAATCCCCTTGGTCCAGCTGTCAAAACAGAACCTCCAACAGAAAAGGCTAACAAGTTTGCTGGCTGACTCTGGAAATGGATAACAAAAAGAATTTTCATGCTGTTACAGCCACAAAAAATTCTTTTAAGTGACCTCTGGCATGACATGAACAGTCAGGACAGAGATACTTCTTCGCTGTACATGCTCTGAGCAAATGAAAGAGGAAAATGATTTGCCTCTGGGAAGGCTTCTCTGGACTCCAGCTGTAAATGAGATTTGCATGTTTAGTGGTGCATACAAAGCCAGAAAGACCCAGACAGAACAAGGCAACCACTGGGAGCTGTGGAAGTGGCATAGATGGTTTAGAGGTTCTGCTTTTCTCTCCTGCCTCATGATCCAACTGAGAGGAAATTTATAGCAGGACCCATTAGGGCTCAAAAAGAGAGTTCACCACGTCCTTCTAAAATTTCAAGAGAATTGTCACAAATTCCCTAACGGTACCTCTATTTAGGTACCAAAATGGTGCATAAATCAGGTGGATTTATTTTTGGGTTTTGTTTGGGGATTGGAGGGGTTGGGTCAGTGGACATTTTCTAACTCCAAAGGAATGCTGCCGGCTTCTCTCAGGCTCCTGCATCTGGCAGGAGCCATGCAGGAATCTCCAAAGGGAAGTCCCTGGCACAGAGTGCCCAGTGCATACCTTGACGTGGTAGTGGGCATCGAGCAGGATGTTTGCAGGCTTGAGGTCCAGGTGGAGCAGTGGAGGGGACATGCAGTGCAGGAAGTTCATCCCCACAGCTGTCTCGTGAATGATGCGGAACCGCAGCTCCCAGGGCAGAGGCTCGGAAGCCAGGAGCTTTTCCAGAGACCCTGTTTCCATGTATTCCATGACCAAGCCAACAGGCTCTTTGCAGATGCCATAAACAGGAAGGATGTAGCGAAACTTTGCCATTTCCATCTTCCTGGCTTCTTCCAGTAACTCCATGCGCTCCCTGGGTAGAGAGGAACGGAAGGTGAAGGATGGAGTAGCTGTTTCTCCCACACCACACATGCAAAAAACATTTCTTATAGAACTGAACACTACATTTCATGACCACCACTTGACTGAACCATGCTACACCTCCCCAGCCTGCACTCCAGGTGTATTTCCACATTTCCTAATTTTGTTTTTTATGCTTCTAAGCGTAGGCAGCTCACAGCTGCTGAGGCACAGGGAAGCTGTACACTTCCATGGTGCAAATATCTCGAGTGGAAAGCCCATCTACCCGCTGTGATGTTTATGCTGTGCTGTTATGGACAAGGATGATACTTGCAGAGCCCAGATTTACCATGGCTGTAACTCCTTGGGCTGAAGTCATTAATGTTTGTGAGTCAGGAGACTGTGTTAATCAGGAGAGAGCACAGACAGCACTGCTTTCAGCCCTGCAAAGACCCAAGCCTTAAGAGAGGAACCACCATCTAGGGGAGCAAGCTGCCTGCTGTAGCCAGGGAGATACAACAAAACCCTCCCTTGTCCTCAAAATACAGATTTGACAACTCCAACACTGTGCTCACTCAGCTCCAGCAAACACTGAAAACTCCCAGCACACCATTTCCAGTGATGTAACAGGCCCAGTCCTGGCAGGTGTAATGAGCACCCCAGGTTGTTTACAGGTCACTTCAGCCTGACCCTGCAGAGGGTTAAGTGTTACTCAGTCCAAGCTGCAGCCTCCCAGGTCAAGACCCTTAATTGCTGTGCCCTCACTCACAGCCTTCCTGCTGCAACAGCCTGAAAGGACCCGCTGGGAGTCAAGTTGGAGGGAGGAAATAGAGGTCTTCTCTCCAGTGTGACTGCACCCACAAAGAGGGGCCATACATGATGGTGAAAGAACCTTCAGTCTGTAAAAACTCCTTTATTAGTGATGATGGACAATAGCCAGAGCACCTTTGGGTTGTGGATCTGACACATCACTGTTGCTGTCACCCACCAATTCACGAGAGGACATAGGGAGGTCAGACAGGTCATATTTCCTGAACAGACCCTCTGTTATTACACAACAGTTCCTGTGATGTACCCAAAGATGTTTATGCTATTTAATAGAGACCAGTACCTGAACTAATGGGACAAAGTTTTAACACAGACGCCTGGTAAATAGAGTCCCATTTAAAAAAAATCACATTGCTTTGATGCTCCCCTACCCCATGCAGGCGTTTTGAGGTGACCAACTCTCCTGGAAGATATCAGCGTTTAAACATAAAGCTCAGCAAGCACATCACAGCAGCTGCAACAACTGCTCAGAAGATGCTTGTACCCTCTGCAAGACACAAAGCTCTGTCACCTGCCCCCTCTGCCTGGAAAATACCTGGAGACATCCTGAGCCAGTCGCAGTTTGTGCCCTGTGCCACTGACAAGTGATGCCAGTTTACTGCTGTGGGAGCTTCTGCCTCGGCACAGCTTTCAGCTCCATAAAACTTTTTTTTTTTTTTACATTTTAAATCCAAGGCCAGCTAGAAGCACCCTCCTCTTCTAAAAGGAGAAATACCAAGTCCAACCTTTGCACAGCAAAATCTCCCCTTCCCACGTGTTCCCACAATGCCTGGATGACTGGGAGGCAGCACCCACCACTCGGGAGAAATTTTGGGAGCTGTCTTTTGGCCCTCAGACCCTGCAACAGGATACTCCGATTCCCCTCTGCTTTGCTGGCTGTGGGATGTAAACCCAGCCAAGGTCGGGAATTCCTGCTCCTCAGCTGCCCCAGCAGCCTGCAATAACCTCATGCAGCTAACATTTCATTCTAGGGGTGAGTCGAGCTTAGCCAGAAGCAGCAAACCCATTTCAGAGGCAAGATCAGGCTGAAAATTGGTTTAAGAGGGACGTACACAGAGAGGGAAGAAAAAAAGATAAGGGAAATCTTTTCTCTCTATTAACCATGTTGGCTCCTGCTGCTCCCTACAGCAACTTGCTTGTGAAATAATTGCTTTTGCAGACAAGTACCCAGTTTGCTCTTTGGCACGCTGGAAGGGAGCGCCTATGAATAACAACCAACTCCTTGCCCCCAAGCCACATGCATAGCCAGCATAATTCACCAGGCCTCGGCGGCTGAGCTCTGGAGTCAGGGATGTAAAATACCTGTCTGAGCCCTCCGAGGCAAGGCAAGAACCCAGCAACAGCTAAAGTCTAGCAAGAACCACTAGACTTCTGGGGATGGGGATCCTGGGCTAACAACAGCCTCAGAGAGCATCACCAAAAACTCAGATCGTCTGCTCGAAATGGGGCGTTTTCAACAAAACCAGAATTTTCTGTTTCAACAAAATAATAACAAAAAACAAGCTCCCTTTCTGCACGGATCAGACCCAGTTAATTGAGTGAATTAACTGACTGACAGGCGAGAGCCCTTTATCTAATTTGCCTGCTTAAACAAAGCCCCCATACAACAGTTGCCACCTTTAGCATTTTCCCACACCCAGAGCATTCAAAACTGAATCAGCAATGGTCTGGCACAGCCAGGGGAGACACGTCGGCCTTTCAAAAAGGCCCCTGTCACCTTTCGAAAACAGAAAAGGAGAGAAGACAAAAGAAATAAAAGAGAGCCAAAACAGTCATTAGCCAAGTGCTGGAGTGCACTTGCATTAATCGTATTAACACAAACAGCTCGTTAAACCAAGATCTCCTCCATCAGGCAAAGATCAAAGGTCTTTCCCGTCCCTTTTCACTTACAAGGTGCCACTGGCACTCGGCACAGACCGAGGTGTTCTCCCTGCGCCCATCGCCTCAATACACAAGTGCTAATGCTGCAGCAAAGGATGCTGCAGGGATCCTCCAAGTTCACATTTAACAGATCAAAGGATGGGATGGGGAGTGTGTGTTACACAGCTCAGTTAGTCTTCAACGCTTAGAAGTTATTCTGCACTATTTAGAGTGGAGGAAAAGGAAAGCTCCTGATAGTTTCCTAGTAGAGACACAGGATTAGCCTCTGTTTTAAGTTTCTTATTTAACACCGACACGATTAGAGTCAGAATTATCTTCTCTAAGCACCTCGGCTCCATTCCCTTCCCCCTCCAGTATTATATCCTAACATTATGGTAATAAAAATAATTCTAAAAAAGGCAAAAGGAAAAATTTGCACATAGGACAGCTGAATTCATGTAAATCATGGGGTGCACACACTTTCCCCCATATTAGTACTAGAAGGCAGGGGAACACTCATCAAGGGCTCTAGCACTGGGTTTACTGTCAAACAGCATCTCTGTCAGAGAATTAGTCAATAAGAGATCAGCAATCAGAAATATTACATGAATGGGAGACTACTGACATCCTCAAAACGGCTGCCTGCTCCCACTCAAAGTCAGACCCCAAACACACAGGGCTGCATTCTTTGGATTCTCCACGAGAGACAAGGGACTTGCTCTTGCCCACTGTCTCACTCCTCAGGGCCCAGCTTTTGTACCACAAACCCTGCCACAAGAACAGCAGGAATTACGACTGTATCTGCATTTGTGTGTACCCAATCTTCGTGCCCTAGAGATAACACTGCTATAAAAATACAGCTTTAAACTCACGAGGCAGTCCTTGCAGTTTTATATTCCCTCACCACTACCACCAAATTTCCATAACGGAGTCAGAGACAGAGTAGTTAAAAGTTCCTCCAAAGAAAACTCAAAAAAAAACCCCCAAAAAACCGAAAACCTGTCACGGGGCCATCTGTGTGAACCAACCCAGAGGCAACCAGGCTTTTCGTTGGGGAGATCCAGCCCTGCACACTATTCTCCAACATATGGAGAATATATATATATATTCTCCAAGGAATGCAAGTTAACTCTTCTTCACGAACTGCTGGTAATGCAGGTGGGATCCACAAAATCACAACACCTCTGAATTTCTTCAGGAACTCTTTCCATCTGCATGGTGGCAGATGTTTTAAGGGCACAGAGTGTCCTCTGCTCTGTAAGGAACATCTTTAATGGCCTGCACTGTGCTGATCCTCAGAAGAGAACGTGAATACGAGAAATCAAGAAAAATCACTGCATGGTCAGGGCAGAGTATGTTGTGGAGAAAAAAAAAGTCCCTTCTTTCAGGTTAACAGATCTCAGCCCTGCTAAAGGATCTCTGCAGCACAGACCTGGTACCACAGGCTCACCCCTACTCCTTAAGGAGCAAAAGGTGAATATTATGTTCTACCTACACATCCAGAGACTGCCAGAAGAGATACTCATTCAATTTCATCACCTAAATAAACGCAGCATCTGCTAACAATGAGGCATTTCTAAAACCTCCTAAATTTCTAAATCCTGTTCCATTCCTAAATCCAGGATGTGCAGAGGGAGGTACACGTAGGGCTTTGCTCATTTTTTTTCCCAATGAAGAAGGCAGACCTTTCCACCTCCACACCCCCTGATCACCCCCATAGCCAATATCTCCAGGAAATGTTATATCCTTTGCACCCATCAGTCTGCACATTTATGTTCACCTATAAGAAATGCACAGAGAATTCTCTCCAAGCTTGCCACCCTTTTTCTCCAGACCACACTTCCATTCTGGCCCACACAGGTAAAGAGAAGTGACTTTGCCTTCTCCACTGCAAGCCCGGGGGGAGAGGCTCCTCCACCTTCTTTGTCACACTCTTTTCCTTCCAACTTACACTGAACCTCCCCATCTTGAGTCATATTTGGGAAATGCAATCTCAGGAGATGGGGAAAGTGGGAGCAAACAAGGTGCTAGGAATGGAATTTGGCTGGATTGCCTGAGAGGGCTTGGGCTTCAAGGTAAAAACACTTCTGGCTCTGCATTAAGTTTTTCTTCTGCTGGAGGCCACTTGGCTCTATGATGTGATAATTGCCAGGAATTATTTCAAATCTCTTACTGTCTGCAGACACACGGTAAGAGAGACTGCAGAGTGTTACCAAGCCATTACAAACAGGGTTTTAATGTGGTACCAAGTAAATACATCAGAAAAAGCCTCTGTGTTTTTCAGTTAATGTTTCTGATACCACTGGCAATCCCTCTAACTCTTCACAGGGTTCCAAGAAAGAACTAGTCAAGTTAATCTCCTGGATTAACAATCTAATTACACAGGCTTGTTTCAACCTGCAAACTAAAGAGGTAGTGTTTGATTTTGTGTGTGCCCCCCACCCCACCATTTGAATAGCACAAATTTATTAGAAAAGTTTTGGGTGAAAAGTCTCAGTGTAACCAACTCCTTAAAGGGGTTTGGTAGACCAGCCCAAAAACCAAAGGACAAGTAATAATAATTAAAAAATTTTCAAGGACTTGTTTATTAAAATGAAGCTGCAGAAGACTCCATGCCATCAAAATTCCCAAATTCTCAAGGCATTTTTGCTTCCTGCACTGGATGTATGTATGGTCTTGCAGTATGTGCACACCTCATAGCCACTGAGGGACAGGTGGTTCTCTACTGCACACAGTATATATTAATACACAGATGTGGTAGCAACTCTCAAAATTAATTGTTCATATTAAAATAGGTGACAGCATCCTTTGTCTCAGAGTGAAAAATTAAATTTTGGGGTGAATTTCTAGATGTGTTCTGCAAATTGGAAGTATAACAAATACTCTGCTTATTTTTAAGACATGTTTTAATCTTAACTGCAAACAATTTGCTGCAGTACTATTTTGATTAGGCTTCAGTAAGCATCAAGCTTGAAATCTATTTTGAAGTTTTAACGGTAGGGGGCTTGCAGGTCAATGTAATAAAACACTCCCTACAGGTTTGAGGTCTTTTTCATTTTATTCACAGACAGCACAGTTACCCTATGCATATAACTCTCTCCTTTAAAAAAGGGAAATTTTCTTTCATTTGCTATGTTATATAAGCAAAGTCACAATTCAGACACTGGCAAGATGCCCCCCTACCCCAGAAATCCTGTAGAAGACAGGTTTAAAAATATTTTCAATCTTGGGCCAGTTTATCTCCCTTCTTCTGCAAGAACCACAACAAGGGAACCTTTTGTGACTGAACCAACCCACATCTCGAAAAATGAACTGCAGAATCACTTTGTGAGTTGGTAAAGATCCCAAAGATCAAGGTGGAGCTGGAAAAGTTCCATGAACGCGACTTGCCCATATTCACCTCCCTCTGCACACTGTAAATCAGTCCTGCCCCTACAACAGAAGGATGTTTCTAAAGATGCACTTGACAGCCTTCCTATCCTAGGAAAGGAGAGCTGCACTCTGTAGGGCCCCATCCCTGGAAGTGTTCCAGGCCAGGCTGGATGGGGCTCTGAGCAACCTGGTCTAGTGGAAGGTGTCCCTGCCCACAGCAGGAAGGTTGGAACTGGTCCCTTTCAGCCCAAATCGTTCGTGATTCTGTGATCACATACAACGTGAACACAGCACAGCCCATTGTCCTCCACCACAGACAACAACAGAGGGCAGGTGGGCTGCAATACAGCACAGCTCCACACTGGAACTCCCACTGAGGACTGATCCTGAGCCCGCGGACACGGGGAAGGACTGGCCCTGAACTGAAGCAGGAGAACACATTTCCCAGCACGTCTCCTTTCAGCACCCACTCCCAAAAGACATCAAGCCCACGGCTACAGCGCCCGCATCTGAACACCCTTCCTCCTGAGCCTGCTGCTAAAGGACTGACTTTTCTCAAGGTAGGGAGCTCACTGAGAAGCCTCCGAATCCCATTCGACATTTTCCCTCCTCCTGCCTTTCCCGTTCAGGACTGCCTGCCTTCCACGACCTTTGGAGCCGTAGCAGGCCCAATGCTTCTAGCACAAGCCAAAACATGCACAACCTGGGCAGGGCAAAAATACTTTCCGAATGGCTCCGAGGGAATAGGCAAGGCATATGGAATACTTAGTCTGTTGCTACTATCGGAAGAGAGGGCTGTGAGACATGCAGGGCTGTGGATGGGGAGAAGCCGGGGCAACCGAGGGCTCCGGGATGCCTCTGCGGGAAGAGCCCCGTCCCCCCCTATTCCCCTCGTCCCCCCCTTACTTCTCATCCACATGGAGGCTGGGCGAACACTTGATGGCGAGCCAGGTCTTCCAGTGGAGGTGCCGCACCTTATACACCTGCCCGAACCCCCCCGAGCCGATCTTCTCCCAGCTGCCGAACTCGCTCTCCTCGAAGGTTTTCAGCAGTCCCATGGCCCACGGGGACCCGCTGTCCCTGGCCATCGCTGCTGCTCTGCCCGGACACCGCCCAGCTCCGCGGAGCCGCCGCCGCTCCCGCCCGTCCGCCCGCCCAGGTGAGTCAGGTGAGCCAGGTGTGCCGGGGGGGCCGGGATGGCGTCACTTCCTGGGCCGGGCCAGTGGGTGGATTTTCCAGCGGCCCCTCTCGTCTCCCGGGACCGGGGGAATGGGGCAGTTCCCAGGTTTACAGCTGCCCCGAGGCGACGTTGGTGGCCAGAGCTCCTCCGGCAAAAGCCACGGGGCGGGAGAGGTGCGAGCGCACGCTGTTGAGCCGCGATAAATAAGCTGTTAAATAAACCGGAGAGAAGCAGCAGCCACTGCATTCCTGCCTTTTCTTCTTCTTCCTCTGCTGAGGGAACCCCAGCAGGTCCCTGTCCCTCCGTCCCTCTCCCTGTGCATCCCGCCCCAGTCTCCAGCACTCCAGCCAGTCTCCACCGCGCACCCAAGGCTGTCTGTCCAGGCACTCTCTGGAGTTTTTAGGGTCCGGGAAACTAGTGCCGAGAACTGACACGTCTCTGGGTTTTGGCTGCCCCTAGGATTAGAAGCTCTGATGATCCCAGTGTCAGATTTCAGTGTCCGGATCCTTCGGTGGATCTAATTGCAGGTAGCACAGGACTCAGAATCACCGAATCATTTAGGTTGGAAAAGACTTCTAAGATCATCAAGTCCAACCTTTGACCAATCTCCACTTTGTGAACTAGACCATAGCTAAGTGCCATGTCCGGTTGTTTCTTGAACGTCTCCCCCACCTACCTGGGCAGCCTTTTCCAATGCTTGACAACCCTTTCCTGAAGAAATTCTTCCTGATGTCCAGCTTGAACCTCCCCTGGCACAGTATGAGGCTATGTACTCTCATCCTGTCACTGGTTGCCTGTGAGAAGATGTCCACCCCCACCTGGCTACAACCTCCTTTCAGGGCATTGTAGAGAGCAATAAGGTCTCCCCTGAGCCTCCTTTTCTCCACAATAAGCAACCCCAGCTCACTCAGCCTTTCCTCATAGAACTTACCCTCCAGACACTTCCTCATCACTTTGCTCTTCTCTGGACACCAAAATGTCCTTCTTGAATCAAAGGGCCCAGAACTGGACACAGCCCTCAAGGTGTGGCCTCAGCACAGGGGTACAATCACTGCCCTGGTCCTGCTGGCCACACTATTTTTGATACAAGCCAGGATGCCATTGGCTTTCTTGGCCACCTGGGCACACCTGGGTTCATGTTGAGCCACCACTGGGACCGATGGATATGGAATCTCAATATGTTACAGAGATGCTGCAGTTGGAAAGAAGGAGCCTGCAACCTTTGTTGTGTAGCACGATGGCAAAAAGGCTGTTCTGATCTGCATCATGACCTTCACACCTATCACAGGTTTAAAGGCTAATAAAGCTCGTGTTTGTTTGTTACACTGAGTATCAGACTCGAGGTGATTGTTCTAGGCAGTCATTGTGTATCATTTAATCTGGCAGGTTAGGCAATAGATAGAGGACAATGTGTTTTAAAGCCAGGATAAATGCAGTTCTTTACAAAGCTCCATTTAAAAAGAATCCACAGAGACATTTAATTACTTTCAAAAGACACGAGACATCGAGTCTGTTCTCAGGTCTTTATTCGACATGGAATTCTTCCTGCTTAATTTACTCTGGATTAAACTAAACAATGGCTTCATCTGAATAAGAACACCTATGTATAAATAAATCAGAAATAAGGAATAGCTGTGTGAAGAGACAAATCCATAGGTCACCTGTGTGACCCAACAATGCATCTCTATCTGGCCTCCTTCTCCTGGTTATCACCCTGATTTGTTCCTGGCTTTGATCTGGGGCTTCAGCTCTCACTGGATCAGCCTGGAGAGAGTGCAATGCTCTCAAGGAGCTCTGCTTAAACTGAGCCCCTTTGGGTCCTGTTTCAGCTGTAAAACTGACTTAGACAAAACCTGTCTTGCACTTGGTTTGCAGTTCAGTTCAAGTACAAAGTAGATGGTGTGCTTTCTATATGCACTGTGATTTGAGAATTACTTCAACAAACTCCAGCAAGAAAGGAGTCAGGGCTCACGACTGAATGTGGAAAGAGGTCACCTGAGAGAATTTCAATTAAGTGCTTTCAAAAGGGCTAGGCCTACATAAAATTCACATTTAAGGTACTTAGAAAACTGACTGCCCAAGCTCTGAGCTTTTAGATGATGAAGTTTAGGAAGGCTGGAAAAGGGCACCAGAAGAGCTTCTCTTCAAGAAGGCAGAAAAAGAAGGCAGAAAGTGAATTCCAGAGCATCCCTGACTAAAAACAAGCAAACAAATAAATAATAATTGCTAGTCAATCTGATAAACGACGGTCAGTACTAGGTTTATTGAGAACAAACCATATGAAATCAACCTAATTTATCTTTTTGTGGCAAGGTAGCCAGTCTTGTATAAATCCTTCTCTCCCCTGTGTGTATGTTAGCAGACACATGGCAAGGAAACTCTCCTCTTACTCTATTTCATTGTCTTGCAATATTTCCCAGTCCTTTCAGAGAACAGGATTTAATTAGTGCTTCAGCCTTTTCTTTTTAGAATGAAATCCTTCTGAAAGGGTTTCTTGGTATCAATGAATTCAACCAAACTTGTGCTTCAATAGATTGTAGGGCACCTTTGTCCTGTATATTAGAGCTGAATTATTTTGCTTCTACATTCTGTGAACAGCAGCTGGTAAATAGGTAACAGCTTTAAAGCTGAAATAAAAGAGCATTTATTTGCAAGTTGCTGTTTTCCAAAACTACTGAACAACAGTTCATGTATTCACCCACTCTGCAAACATTTAAACTTGGCTTTTTACACACAAATGGTGCAAAACTGCAGGTGGCCTAGGCCAGCCTAAAACTACCCTTTCACTGAAGGAGGCTGCCAATTTCCTTCTTGTGTTGTTCTGGTATTCACAGGGTTTACTTGCATTCACGTGGTTGAACAGTAACTGAATCAGCTCAATGATCTCACTTAAAAAAAACTCCCTCGGTGAGTTTTCAGACAGATCACAAAGCTGGCCAGACTTACCAGATGCTCCTTAATGTCAACGGCGAGGGAGGTGAGTAGGCTGGAAGGAAACTACTTCCAAGGAAGGTGGTGAAAGGGACACAGTTGCACCTTGTGGGAGATGCTGGAGTTCCTTGCTGATCTCATTGGAAGCACACCCTCACAAACTGCTGGGAAGTTGGTGTGGGGATGGAAATGAGCACTAGGGAGAGGGTGGGAATTCTTAAAACAACTTTTCCACCAAAGAAAATTTGTTTCTAATTATCTACAAAAAAATATTTGATTATCTACACTAACAAGTGTAGATAATCCTACTGGTCAATGACATTCCAGCTGGAATCCTCTGGGCATTTGAGCATGTGTGTGAATTTTTGCTAGTTCAGAGCTGAAGGCAGTAGCAGCTCTGTCTGCCCAGTACTCCAAGAGTCAGATCCTTTATAAATTGATTTGAATGTAAAAAACTTAAGCCAGGAATTAAAAGGCAGACTGGGGACCATGTCTGGGCCTTCAGCAGAATGGTTTTAGTTCTTGTAACTATAATAGCTGAACAAATGAGAACACAAGTTAATAAAAATCTTGTGGCTTCCTTGTAAAGCTGAGAACTCTTCTTTAGAGCCAGAGAACTGAGGCACATCATCATTTAATGGGGATCTCATAAGCTCCATAAGCTCCTTACTGTAGACAGTAAAAGAACATAGTTTGTATTTGATGTGATCTAGTAAGAAAATTACTGGTTTGGGGATTTAAGTAGGCTTTGCAGATTGCTTTTAACATGTTTTATTTCATGGAATTATATGCTAAAAACCGTATCAGGGAAACAACTCCTCTCCCAGCCACCAAAACCTGTGCAAAATAATAGCACTGCTTAATGATCCAGCCTGGGGATTCTTTTTGTTCCCAGAGACATACATTGTGCTTTTTCACTACTGCTTTCTTAGAAACTACTGAATTATTTTTGCTAACACTCTTCCTCTGTAAGGATAATTAAAAAAACCCCTGCACTCAGGAACTTAATTGAGGAGTATTAAACAACCCAAATTTTACATCTACCTCGTTATCAGCTCGGTTTATGACAGTAGAGAGCTTGTACAAAGTGGCAAAAAAAACTAATTAAAAAAAAATCGATCACATTTGCATAGCAGCAACTAACACAATTGGGGTTTTTTTGTATTGAGGAGAAGAACGCCTAGTTTTAAACTTCCATTCTCAAACCTCTGAGAACAGAAAAGGTGTTCTGCACCATTTCCTCACGCTCGGTCTTGCTCTGCCTCTTGGCAGACACCAGGCACATTTTTCCCCGCCGGTGGCACCATCTCCGCGGGGTCACCATCCAAAGGGTTCTTTGCCAGCAGGGCAGGCTGTCTCCTCCTGCCCCCACAGGGCCAGTCTGGTCCCACGGAAACCCGCAGAGATCCCGTGCCAGACATCGCTGTGGTTGCGCAGCCCGGCAGGACCCGCGCCAGGTCCTTATCTGGCGATCCAGCTCCATGAGAACTGGTCCCAAAATGACTCACAGCCACCTCATACCTGCTGTGCACGGCGAGGGGTTGTTTTTCCAGCTGGATCCCGCAAATCCCGGCGAATAATGGGTTGTTTCTCGTAGAAAACCTTGCTTTCTCCAAGGAGGCACGGGATAAAGTATGTGCTGGGCAAAGTGCCGGACACATGCCCCGTGTCACACATTGTCGTGTCACCACAAACTCCGTGGGATCACACTCAGCAGCCCTTGCGAGGGAGGAAACAGCTTCAGAGTCGCTTCGAGAATCAAGCAGAAACAAAATTCTGATTTTCAAACACGCGGTTGTTTCAGTACAAATGACCGGCATGAAAAAAAAAAATCCAAAATTGGTATAAAAATCATTAAAAAAGCCTCTTTTCACCAAAATGCTTTCAGATGGATATTTGATTTTGCATGCAAACCAGCAGCTTGGAGAGGTAATAATCGTAACATAAATTAAAAATCTTTGAACGAAATTTGAAAAAAAGCTGAAAAAATGCTAAAAAACCCTTAAATGAACACAAGATTGTAAATTCTAAAGTAGATTACTGACCAGAAAAAAAAAAAAAAAAAAGGGATAGCACTTTCTAGCTTGCAAAGTCCTTGTGTAATTGCAAACTCTGTGAATAATATTAATAAAGTGAAACAGGTACCTAAGCAATAGTAGGATAAAACTCTAGAGAGTCATTAAGCAGCATAATCGAGGGAAATTATTTCAAACTATCATTTTCAAAAATAGGTCTCCATTAATAAGTTATCCCTTTGGGCCTTCCCCCACTGTTGATTTCGCCTCCCGAAATGTATTTAATAGGCTTACACGAAGTTGTGGGAATTTAGGACTTGCAGGTCATATTCTTGCCCAGCAAGTGCAGTTCCACAGCTCAAGTACAAATCTATAATGCCGTTTTTAAATCCTTCATGTGAAACCCTGAATGGCCTCGGTGTAAATTAACCTTGGTGCCTGCAATGCATCTTGCACTGGGGGCAGCATCCTCCCAATGAGGCAGGCATGGGGAGTAAATTGTATTTTATATTTGGATTAGAGACTTCTCTTAAGCTATTGTAAAAGATCTGGAAAAGACTCCTCTGTATTCTGGTTGACTAATACTTTCCATTATAAAGGACTCTTTCTTTGGGAAGCGCTAACACCTCTGTTGTTTGTTGCAGGCCTTTGATATTTAGCAGGGGAAATCCCAGAGGCTATAGTGGTACCTATTCATTGCCCAGAGAAACGTGAGTCAGTTTTACCTGCACTGTAAAGTATTAAAAATGCTGGCTCTCTGGTTCCTGCACGGAGGCAGATTAAAATCAGGCTGCCACCCACATCTGTCTGGCTGCCCCCACTGCACAAATGGCTCAGCTGCTCTGGAAACATCATCTCAATCACCACCATTTAGGGCCCAGCATATTTAATGAAATTAAAACCTGAGCACAAAGATCTCAGCTGCCTGCAAAGCAAGAGACTGTAACTTAAAAGTCCATTAAAAGAAGGAAGTCTCTCTAATAACTCTTAAAATAATTGTGAAGTCACCAAGTAAAGCTAAGAAACCTGCCAAAAAATTTATTTTCTTATATACATCTCAGAAGCTGTTATCTCGTTTCTAATAAATAACATAGTGGGTAATAAAAAATGGGATGTTTTACCTACCAGTTCAAACTGTTTGTCTGATGCATTGGCTCAACACTTCTGCCATGGGCTGTAATTTTTTAATAAATACATACACACATATATATGATATATCAAGTATTATATGTGTATAGTATTGTGTTTATCTTGCAGATTTGCTCTAACACATCAGAATAATTTAACAGAAAAGCTGAGAAAATGGTGTTGTATACAAGATTTGACAAGGATAAAAGTGAAAACCTTAAAACATATTTTGTTTACAAAAACTGAAGAGTATATTTTCCACAGTAAAAATCCAATAAAGGACTATTTTTCTAGAACTCTATCTGCATTCCCAAGACCAGTTCCATTTCTTCTGGGTTTTCCATCACATTGATTGACATTGCTCCATCAGCTTGAGCTGAAGTGCAAGAGGTTCCAAAACAGTCTGAAGTTGAGCCCAAAATGGCTCTGGCAGAGAAGTCTCTGTTTCACCAGAACATTTTCTCCAGTAGCTGGTGACTGGTGCTCGTTCAAGAGTCCCTTCTTCTCTGCCAAAACTATTTTCACTTGGTCAAGACTCCTTTGTTACCATCTAGAAATCCTGACCCCAACCCAACAACCTTCATTGTCATCTTTATATCTAAGGGAATAAAACCGAAAATAAGAAAAACATAAGTTACAAACATAGAATTTAAAGCAGAAAATAAGAAAAAACCCAACGTTTAATTAGATTGCCAGAACTGATAATGCCAGCAATTAAAAGATTAATTAGATTGCTGTTTACTATGTGGCACTCAAACAAAACACACTTTGTGTGAAGGAACACTTGCAAGGGGGTTCCAATAAGTAGTTTTTATGAAATACACACCATGTGAGAGAAAATAGGAGTTACCTATTCATAATGATATTTTATTTGTTGGATCTTCTTGTCACAAAAAGGAGGGTATGGCTTGTTTATACTACAGAAGCTCTTCATATATTTACATGCTGTCTTTGGTGGATACATCTTGTAGGGTTAAAAAATTTCTTCCAACAATCAAGGTTACAAGATTTTCACAGTGGTAAAATCTAAAAAAAAGCAAAAAGACCTTTTTATTGCCTTAGTTTAACCATCTTTACACTAGGTTTTCCATCATGATAGTGAAATTTAAGTAGTATACTGTATCATGTCAGAATTTTTAAAACTGAACCAAACTTAAGAGAGCATTTAATTATCTATTTGGATCTCTTAAACAAAATGTTTTAGAAAGAAGTTCTTTATGATCTGAACAAGAATCAATTGATAACACAACTGAAATGAGAATAAGTGCTGAGTTTATGAACTTTTCAGTGATGGCAGGTCAATGAATAACTCCGGGAGAAATGCTTTGTATTTAAAATTTTATATTTTAAAATTTAAATATAAATTTTAAATTTAAATGTAAAATTTTAAATAAATGTGGCATTTATATTTCAGAATGCCACTACTCTTAGAAAAAATAGATTATTAGAGTCATGGAAGGCTTGCACACACATATGACAAAAATTAATCCTTTGTTGAAAGGGGGAAAACCACACTAAATAGCTGAAAACCTTTTTGAAGCTAGCTTCCCAAAATGTTTCCAATTTGTGGTTGTTAGAACTTGTCTGATTGAGGAACCCCAATGGAAATTCTCTGCATTGGCCATCAGCACTGCAGGTATGTCCAAGAGCAGTGTGACACACAGCCCTCACTAAAATACATTTATTTTAAAGCATAGCAGTGATCACAGCTCAGAAAGCTGAAGAAACAGGCACCAAGCACCCATAAATTACAGCAGCCTAAACTGAATTTTAATGTGTGACCACACTCACCCCATTAAAAGTTCTTCTCTTTTCAGGTAACCTATTAGTTCTAAGGATGCAGTACCAACATGAGTAGAAAGGTGACATTGGATTTTAATCCCCGAAATACTTTTCTGTTCAGATTAGGATTAGAATGTATTGGGTTTTTTTCTTTAAAAAGGAAGGGAGGAGGGAAGGAGTTGGCCAGAATTCAAGACTGTGAGTGTGCAACTGCATTCACCTAGAGTAAGCACTCAAAACCTGCAGGGAAGGAGGAATCAGGCATTTGCACAATAATTGCAAGAGTCCTAGAAATGCTTGCAAATAAATACTTGATTTGATGCAAAAAATAAAACACTTCATTTTTTCATATGAAACTAAACACAAGTAAATTTGAAACTTTGGTCTCATTTATATAAAATATATTTTAGCCTGCTGTTTAGTGCACTTACCACATGCAGTCTCTTGCAGTGCTCCCTCAAAGTTAGTAAAGTCCATGAAATAAAACCACATCCTTCAACATCACAGCTGTAGGCACCTGAATCACTGTTTGTTTCAACATGTTTATGCAGATCAGAGGTGCTCTTAAAGCTGAAAACAAGGTAAAACAAATAACAGATATAATAGTACAGAGGAGTAGCCTTGTGGTTAATGTTTAGGACTGGGAGGTAGAAATTTTTGGCCCTGACAATAACGAGTGAAAGCGGAATGTGTGTAAATTGCTTCTCTGCCTCAGATTTTCCACCTGTGAAAAGGGGATAGTGCAGACATTTCTTTGATGTGCTCTGAATTTCATTTTCTGTTCCCTCTTTCTTCCCACACGTCCACACCATGCCCAAACCTAGGTAATTTTTCCACAATTATCGCCCTTGTTTTATGTTCACATAGGGAAAATTCTTGTCCATTAGCAATCAGTCTCTTCATTCTCTCCAGTCTAGAAATTCCAGTTGTTTCCTTCTGTCCACCCACAGTGTGAACTCAAGAGTACTTAAATATTTTATCCCATTTCCAGCATTCAAAGACTAAGACTCATCTTGTCTGGCAAAGTAAAGCATAATTTGCCAATGCTGATATGTGCAACTTGGTCTATCACCTCACAATGCCACAAGCCTCAAATTTTCTTACCTGCTGTCACAGAGGTGACAGTGGAAAGGCCATTCATGATGCTGTCAGGAATGGATGTGTGCTTTCAGTGAGGAGGCCCTTGTACACACCATACCACAAAGGCCTTATGGAACATGGTTAACTAGAAGAGATAACAGATAAAGAAACAGACTTTCAGTTCTCTGTTGTCTACTATGACATATGACAAAAAATAATTAAAATATCATATTAAAATTAACATTTTATAACACACTTGGGAATAAAATACGCAGAGAAAGAATGAGATCAAAACAGAATGTAAATGCAATAAATAGTGTAATGAAATAATGGTCAATTTACAGGGTTTCAGGTTACTTCCAAAAAAATAGATGGTAAGAGAAACAGATGTAGAAGATCACGTTTCACTCTCCAGGCCCTCACAAAAAGGATGATTATTGCTTTGCCCTTGGCACTTGGGCAGGATTTCTAAAAGGTGGATGTTGTTTAGAGGCCTTCTGACAGACAAGCACCAGCAAATCTACTTTTAGAGCTTAAAAGTGTTACCACTCTTAAAAAAGTGGCAGAAAGGATGTCTGTCCTCCACCTCCCCCTTCACATTCGGGTGTATTTGCTGCAGGCACAACCATGCTCAGCTGCCACACTACTGAGCTGCAGTGGCTGAGACACAGGTTTGCTCCCAGACTCTGGAACTGGGAAAACCTCTGGCAGATGGGCAGGAAGGGCTGTAACAGCTTACAATGAACAAGTGCTGCTTTGTGCATGTGAATCAGCATCTGGATGAATTCCTGCAGTAGGAAGAGTCTCCGTAAGGAAGGTTTGAATTTAGACAAAATCTGGTTTGTTTAGGATTTTGAAGCCATACATTCTTTTGTAATCAGCCTTACAGGTGTCCAGAGAAAAACATACAGTTGAAGTGCTCAAGTTTTCTCCAAAAAGAAAAGAAAATATAATGCACTCTAATTATTCCAGGATCAGTCCCTGCATAGGCACTCTTCTAAGCTTGTCTTAGACCAGGAATTTCTGTTTATCTCTTTTTCCCCCCTGTCTGATATAAATAGACTCATGTGGATAACTACTCTGGAATAACAATCTCCAAAACTGTGTCAGTGAACTTGACCAGTCTCTTGAAATAGGACTATCCAACAATTTACAAACGTAAATGTATGTAAATATGTCCACGTAAGGAGAGATTTCAGAGTATCTACAGCATTTGTATTCACATCACAACTTATTTCAGGATAGTTTCTTATAAGCAAGCTCTTATCTCAAGAGAATTTCAGCATTTATCTGTACCAGCAGGTAGTTACACAATACAGTGGGGTAGGAATGTGAGAGTGTCATGTCTGCACTGGCAGTCTGCACCAACATGCAGACACGTGTGCTGCCAGAATTGTTTAAAAAGCTGAATCAGGAAGCAGGGATGTAACTGGCTTCAATATCTGAAGGGATTTGGGTTGTACCTGAGCAGCAGGACCCCGGGATGCCTCCCAGACCCCTCAGCCAAATTCCCAGGGCAGCTGGTTCACTGTGGTTTATTGGGCCATGACACAGCTCCACATCAGCCTTGTTCCTAGTCCAGCCACCTGGTGATTTTCCCTGGCTGTGCAAGCAGAACACAGGCAGAATTATCAGGGGATAAGGACAGCCAGGCACGTCGTACAATTCAATAAGTTTTGGATGCAGCCAGAGTGACCAGAAATAGTTCAGTCAGCCGTGTGTTTTATTTAATGTATCAAATCAACCTTAATGTGTTATGATTTAATTAAAAACAAACAAACAAACAAAAATACAACAGCATATTCAAACAGCTTCATTAGTTAATAAGATTTTAAAAAATCTTAATTTAGATTTATTTCCCATTTCTTCCCAAAAGCACCTGAGGCAAAGTAATGAAACAAATGTAGTCAACAAAACAAAAATTATTCTCTATTTTCTAGTATAAAATATGTAAATTAGGATATTTTAGTGAGCTGCATTCAACTATAAAACCATTTCAGCACAAACAAGGGCAGAGCTGGTAGCTCACAGTGAGCATCTAATGAAATGCAGAGTTGTTAAGCATCAATGTGTCGGTGAAAAATCATGTTTCCTTAAGAATGCAACCAGAAAGCAGAATCTACCCCAACTGAGCAAGTCTGCACAAAGCTGCTTGTATGTTTATACAACCTGAATGTTCCCAGGTCTGGCTACATGGTTTGAACATTCCTGTTCCCAAAGCAGAGACCCACCCCCCTCTCGGCTTCTGCATTTCCTGTGTGTCCAACAGCAACATCACAGGTTTCCTTGTGCTTAGATGCTGCAGGATTCTTTCCCAGCAAGTCATAGCTGTTGTAGTCTAACTTGTGAGAACCTCTGGGGACCTGAGGGAGGTTGTGGTTAGGTCAGGGAAGGACTGTGCTGTTTGAGTGAGGCTGATTATGCACTGCAGGGTGAGCAGAGCTGCAGGTTGGAAGAAAACACACCTTTGGCTTTAACCAAGCCCCGAGTCATGCGAGCAAGTAAACAGATCTGCATGGGAGCTACTGCAAAATAGAAAAGCCCCCTAAGGTTTCTGATTTGAAGGCACAAAGAATGGGATTTCCATGCTTCAGAGGCCTAGGCAATAAATAAAGGTCTTGTCTTCCTGCATTGGTATTTGGTATATTAATTTTCTTAACTGATACAGCCATTGAGTCACAGAATGGTTTGGGTTGGAAGGGACCTCAAGGATCTTCTAGTTCCAACTTCTCTGCTATGGGCAGAAAGATTTCACTAGACCAGGTTGTCCCATCCAACCTGGCTTTGAACATTTCCAGGGATAGGGAGTCCACAGCCTCTTTGGGCAAGAATTTATTTCTATTATCTAATCTAAACCTGCTCCCCTTCATTTTAAGGCCATTCCCCCTCATTCTATCACTCCATGCTCTTGTGGAAAGTCCCTCTCCAGCTCTCTTGGAGCCCCTTTAGGTACTGGAAGGGGCTCCAAGGTCTCCCCAAAGCTTTCTGTTCTCCAGGCTGAACAACCCCAACTCTCAGCTACTATAATGGTACTTAGAACTCTGCAGTTTATCCAGCCTGTTCTGTACAAGGTCACCTTGAGAAAAGTACCTTTTATTTTTACTTACCATTTCTCATCATGTGATCTTGTCCTTTCAATAGTAAAATGTTTCTGACAGTTCTGGCAACCAAATATTTTTTCTGAATTTAAACAGAAATTATTTAGTGACAATACAAATAACTTATGGAATATTTATTAACTAATAACCTATAGCTATGACTTTCCTTAACAAACTAATACAGCATTGAGACAGTTTCAATATTCTTTTTCATTGCCAATTTAATTTTTGGCTTCATGAAAAAGATTGTTCATCAGTAAGTAAACTTTATCCCAAACAGAAGAATAATCTGTTCAAAACAACAAGAGTTTGAAATTTGAGATCTTCTGTCAGTTAATGCACCTACTTTCCATCAGCAAAACATCCACAAATCCTAAATATACTCCAAACACTTAAAGCCAGAACAAAAACACCACTTCTCCCTTCCTTTTTAGCATGCAGGAAAGCATGCTAAATTATACACAGTTGGTAGAGGTAGGGAGTGTTTTAGTGAAGAGAATACTGGAGAAGCAAAGCTGGAAAGAAAAAATTTGGGGTTTGACCTGAAAGTAGTTAAATGCTCGTCGGAATTACTTGCAGAGGTTTTGTAATCCCAGTCTGGCTCTTGTGGTGGCTTTCTCTTCAATAATCCAAAGTCTTTCCCATTTGCAGGCAGTTTCCCAGCACCAGTGGAATGTCACACTGTGCCCTGGGCACCAAGGAAGAGAGGCAGTGTCAAGGGAAGTTTCTGCTGAAACATGGATCTGAGGGTGTTTTGTTGCTCACTTTCATCGCCCTAATTCACCAAACATGCAAAGCCAAGAGGACTTCTGTGCTTCATGAAAACAACGGCCTTCCTGGAAAAAAACTCTGCTTTCATGCAATTGACTTATAGGAAAAATAGAAATATTTATTGAATTACACATGCGTGTTATCAAAAAGTACCTTAAATCTTCGAAATATAAAGAGCAATAAAAGTATATCCACTTACTGTACTCTGAAACTTGTCTCTTTGAATGACCAAAAAATGCAGTGTTATTGTAGAACATTCCTCCACAAGTAGGACATGCTACAACTTTTGCTTGTGTAGGGTTTCTTAAATGCTCCCATGGCCTATACCTTCCTTTAAATATGCCTAAACAATCTAAACCAAGCAATTAAAAGAAGCTGCACATGAGTACTGTGCTCTTTCTTACGTAGAAAGAGAAAAGGCTATTACATAGTTATGTATTACTGTTATATTTTTAGAAACACACAAACTTCTAGAAAAAAAATCAGGCTATTGCTAATACAAACACCACGTGACATTTAACCCTGTGAATGTCCTTGGCAAAGCCAGATTTTTTGTCAATAATCAGAGTTCTCCAAGGTAAGTTCAGGTGGAACTTCCTGTGCATCAGTTTCTGCCCGTTGCCTCTTGTCCCATTGTTGGGAACCACCAAGGAGAGCCTGGATCCATCCTCTGACACCCTCCCTTCAGGTCCTGAGAGACATGGGTGAGGTCTCCTCTCAATCTTCATAGTCTCTGGAGAACCAGGGTGATGGGGCAGTGAATACATGTCATCTGCACATCTCAAAAAACTCCGCTTGCTGATCTCCTTTTTGTTTTATCTTCACACTTTCTGTCTTTACAGTCACATTCACACAGTGGTTAACCACAAGCAATCAGCAATCCACCAAATCATCTTTGCATATAAAAAGCTTTGTCCTCAGATCTCTTGAGCTCAGGAACCTGAGGACACAGTGCCAGTTTTAACTGTTCTCGTCCAAAGCTCTGACAATTGATATGTGACAAGGGGAAAATACCAAGTAGTTTTATGTTTAGGTGTAAATAGAGCTAAAAAACTACTTTCAGGAGAAAACTTCAGATAGATGCAATGGAAATATCTTGTCCTCTTGTGCAAGAAGAAGCAGCCACAAGTGTCTCTCATCTACCTAACAAAGGTAAAAGCTATGCAGAAAGCTACCTTTTTAGAAAGGTGGAATAATAACCTAGACACAATCTAAGACCCTACAGAATCAAGAGGACTAAATTCAAATTCAAGGGCAAGAGGGAGGGAAAGATAAAATATTCTCGATGGTAAGAGTAACCAAGTGAATCAAACTAAGCGACACATTGGATATATTCAGGTCTCAAAAATGACCACATAAAATTCATTTGACAAAAAGGATTTGCCTAGTTTGTTTAACCAAGTGGGTGCATCGTGAGTTCCATTTCTGCTGTTCATCGGGATGTTCTCACAAGTAAAACAAGAATGCACGGAATGTAAAAGCCTTGATCACAACCCACGTCCACTCCAGTGGGTAGAATACAGGCAACTTCCTGGTTCTGAGCTACAGATTAACATATTTAGCAAAGAGACAGAACTCTAGAGTCCTTATTAAAAGACAAAGGGAATCCTAAAACCTCACCTTGCCTGCAATGGGGAAAGAGGATCATCAGTACCTCTTTCATATCTACACTACAGGATATTTCTGATGAGGGAGCACAAAAAAAAGGACAAGCTGCCATGTCTCAATCAGAAGCTGGAGACTGATCATCCTTCTATTGCAACATGAAGATTAAGATCTCTGCTTAACCTCAGATTCAAAATGTGACATACAGGCCAACAGTCTGAACCTCTGACTTGCTATCTGGGCTTCCTGGCTTGACCTCAGGCCTGTGTTGTCACAGTGGACCTGACTGGTGGTCACTGGTCTGTGGCTGACCATGGGCAGCACCACCAGACCTGCTCGGGTCTCTTTGCTCAGGAAACACTGCTCCCTGTCAGTGCTCCCTGCCTAACTGTGACCCTTCTCTCCCAGTTTTCCTCTCCCTTCAGAGCAGCCCACTCTTGCTGTACCTTCATGAATTCAACCCAGCTACTTGCTGAGAGTCCCTGGAAAAGACTGATCACTTTCTCTCAGTTGTCTCAGTGCCACAACTGCTTCCACAAAGGCATGAGACCTTACTGGCCTGTCTTTGCCTGTTCACTTTGGGGGTGTGAATGAAAAGTTGTCTGGACATTATGATTTACATGTCACTTCCAAATGGATGCCACCACCCTGAATGTCAAGACCACAGACCCTGGAAAACCCAGGATCTATTTTTTGTTCTCAGATGGGATCAATGAAACCTTGGTCTCAAAAGTGGTGTTCTCAGTTCCACAGTGACAGACAACCTCCATAATCTCAACAGGGTACAGTATTTTAAAATATCCTTTTAAAATGGCTTTCCTGACTTGTAGCTTTCACCTCTCTTGTTATAACTGATGCTCATTATTTCTCATCCTTTCTAGCACAGACATGGAGAACAAATGGTTTCACTGTTCCTGACAGCAGGGCATTTCTTAAATATCTTTGAAAACACACCATACTCCTTTTCTTCCTCATTTGACTTTCCCCACTCCCATGTTTAGGCCATGTAGTCAGAGGAGTCCCTTCACCTTTCCTAATGGGTCTTATTTTCTAAAGCTATGATCACAATGATGTGTGAGTTTTTTTCCTCTGAGGGTTAGAGATTCTACACTATCAGGTCACTGGAGTGAGTTCCCCAGCCAAAAAATAGTGCATCCATCAGCTAATCTCAAGAGGGAAAATGAAAAATTGTATGTTGCTTTGCATTTACTGATGTCATTAATAGCTAACCCAAAAAATAGCTTTAACCCATAAACTGAAGAGCCTCCCTGTGGCTTCACCAAGAGGATTCTAATCAGATCTGGACTTTGTTGACACATTTTACAAAACCAAGCCAGACTGATTGGTTTAAAGCAAGCACAGAATGATCTGTTCCAAGACCAGATCTGTTCCAAGTCCCACAGATGGCCTCATTATTCTTCACCAGAAGGGCTTTTCTTCTGGAGAGGTTCTGTTCCTACACTCCACGGGTCTGGAGCTGAATGGCATGTACATCAAATACAGCCCATAGTTTAGCCCTTACTCAAACAATCAAGGCATCTGCTATGAAAGACCATCAATGGAATGTGGCTTCTCCAATACAGCCAAGGGCAGAACATCACCTTTGAAGCCATGGCAGTAATTTTAACACAAGAAGTACCTACCAATATAGAGAATACATTAAAAATGCTCTTTCTTACCACAGAGTTGAGGAAAACTAGGATGGCAATAGGTGTGCTTCCCTAGATTTGAAGGGATTGGGTGAGGGAAAGCAAAGAGTAAACTCACCATGAAATATTATTATGAGGGAGAACCCTGATCCTGACTGATAGAATACAAGTGGAAAGTCTATTTGAATGGTGTATGAATGATCAGGCACAGGGAGAATCATGAGGAAATCCAATCCTGTTTAATACTGGTAATTCAACTCCCAATTAGTCTAAGATGAGAATTGTCTGTGGATGATAGGAACTATTCTATTTAAATCATGGTACTGTAAAATAGAAATGCTTTTGCAATTATTTCAGATAAATTAAAAAAAAATCTGAAGATCTCTCACAAGTTCCTGTGGAACATGTAGCACTAAGTGAATTTTATAAGAAACACTGCAGTGAAATACTTTTTAAAATAGATTTTTTAATATATGAACTACCTTTCCAGTGACAATAAACAATTTTCTTCTGATTGTATCAGTTTCTTCCTCAGTATCATAGGCATGGAGAGCAACATGCTCATAAAACCACATTGGGTTACTGAAGGTAACCTAAAACCAAAATAAAAGCATGGAGAAGACAAGATAGTTTTGGCAGGAAATCAACTGACAGGAACATGGAATTAAGCATTTCTAGAACCTGAACAGACACTGGTAAATATTGCAGTAACGTTTAATTAACTCCAACACAGAGGCAATTACATCTACAAAAATGTAGAACATTCTGCAGTGTCCACAACACAAAGGTCCTGAATTTTCATCTACCATGTTGTATTTGAAAAGTCTATCTAGACTAATGGAGCAGATGCTCCCCATTCTTTGGGGCAGGGATGTGTCTGCTAATGTGTTTCTGTTGATTTATTTCTTTGGTATATTTTTATCTTCTTCAATCCCCTTACTTCTCCCTGCTCCTACTCACATTAAGGCCAGGAGGGCAGTGCAGGTAATTCCAGCAGAAATGGGAAGGCTGCACAATGATTAAGGTGAATTAGATGTCAGGATGCAGCACTTCAGGAGTCACTACTTACATGACATGGGGGACTAAACCTTAATTAGCCTCCACCTCACTCCACAAAAAATCCACACCTGAGAGTGAAAGGAGACTCATACTGCATTTTCTTCAGTGACACAGGGTGTCACACAACTGCATATTGTCATCAGTCCAAATTCAAAGTGTTCCACTCAGCTCCCAATAATTTAACCCTTAACTTCTCTGCTGTGCTGGCACAACTTTGTAAGGCCACACACTGAACTGGGGACAAGGAACTGATCTGCTTTCAAACTTAAATCAAACTTAAATCAAACTCTGAGGAGAGGAAATGGGAAACGAGTGAAATTTTCTAGGCTGATATTGCCACTGCTGATAATGTACAGCTGATTAAAGTGTAAACAGCACTGGTTTTTTTTTAAAGAAAAATATATAAATTAACCCCCCCACACATTTATTTAGGATTATCTGGTTTTAATCATCCTAATCTTAGCAGAGTGGATTCAACTAAGGTGCCAGGCATATTGTGTGCAGAACAGAGCATTCACACAAGGAGTTAATGCAGGCAAACACTGCATTTTAAATTCATATTCCAATGTATTTCACAATAGCTCCCTGAGGGAGACAAGCCCTTATTTCCTCTGAAGGGCTTGAAACAGGATCTGAGAAATCCAAGGTCTTGTGTACATGGAAACATAGAGGCACAATAAGGTGAATCAACTAAAATATGGAGCTAGACGGATTGAAGACCACTTCACTTCTAAATCAGAGTAATCATATGGGGCTTAAACCCATTTTAATTTGTTGGCACCAAGACTTTGAGTATTTCACCGGAACCTTCTTGAGGATTCTTTATATGTAAATAGAGGTTTTTGGGGCTGTTGCCTGAGTCAGAAGCTTTACCTTTGGGGAAACTGAATCTGACACAGTAAGAGGTACCACAAGTGTCGGGAGAAGCTCTATGGGTGATTTTCAAAGAGAATTATATTCATAACTGTGGGAACATATTTGCAGGAGAGTGGGAAAGGTAAGCAGTTTTCCCTGCCCTCTAAATTCTCCTCTTTCACAGTGTGCCCTACCCCACCTTCTGGGTCTGGTGGAGCCTGCCTACTTAGTTGGGAAACATTCTTTTAATTAATAAAATTCACAACATAGTTTGAACTTGAAAAAACATGTACGAAAATATTTAGCAAAATGCAATGGACTCAAGGACTCCATCAGCCAAAACTGCCACTTAGATAAATGAAAAATGGAACATGAAATCAATTAGCTGGGTTTTAAGCATGTTTTTCAAGCAAAGACTGTGCTCACTGACAGATGAAGCAAAGTAAAATTCTGAAGGATTTGAACTTTTTCTGAACCTCTCAATTTTAAAAATAAATAGACCAATCATGGCAGTATGTGAGTGAAAACTGATTGGTATGTATTAAAGAAAGTTAGTAACAAAAATAACTACTGTGAGAAATACCATTCCTGTGAGATACGAGACATAACGGCAGTAAGATTTGTTTGTAACAATAGTTTGTAATCAAACTATGCAAATAATCCAGAAGTTATCACAAATAATGCTCTGTATTATATGTGTGGGCTTATAGCTTTAGAAAGAAGAGCTTGGGGTGCTACATGTGTAATCCACTAGTAAACAAAAACCTTTATTTACAGAGATAGAGTTTCTCACAGCTTGACTTAACAACAGAACTAACTCTCTCTATAAACTTCACTCTCAAATTTTTATGTCATTCCTTATTTCATGTAAGGAAAAATTAATGAAAAGAGAGGCATCAAAGCCTCATGTGAATATAGATATTCTAAATTCAGAGTCAAAAAAGCCAAATGGGTATTTCTAGACATTCTATCCAGGAATAACACACAGAGGAGGAGGCACCTTTTGTACATGCAATGGAAAAACAATTTCTAAGCTGAAATATTAAGAGGAAACTGGAAATTATTTTATACCTAGTAAGGTAAAGTTTATAAAAGCAAAACATGGACTGTACCCTCCATCAGAAAACAAATGTAATTTAACTCCTTCACTACAATATATTTACACAAATATCACAGTGGTTCCAATCCAACAATGTGATGCACATGAGGGAGACAATTTCTATGTAAAGCACCACCAGTCTGACATTCCCTTGCACGGAAATATTGTAATCCTCATTAGTGTTTGTTCTTACCCTCAAAAAGTACAGTTTATGTCATTAATTGTATCACAAATTTCAGTATGAAGAAATAATAGATGAAAGAGAAATGGGATTTAAGGATGATAAGCCACAAATCTTTGAAATTCCTAGAGAGACATAAAGGAAAAAGGATGAAAGGCTTCTGAAAAACAGGTTTTGTTTCAATTTGTAGCTCATCATTACAAAACCTTCATCAGATTTGCCCATATGAGGTTTGAAAAATTGTTTAGTTTTACAGTTTTTTCTGATTTCCACAGTACAACTCATTTTAGTTGTTTCTTCTTTGCTAGTATTTTGTTTTCAGTTATAACACTTAACTCAAACGAAACAGAAAAACTCATATAACATGAAAAAGTTAATGTAGACCAGACAAACAATTTTCCTGCACTATTTCTTTCTCAAGAAATGTCTTGCTCAACAGTTACACCAAAAGAGATTACAAGAAAATGTCATCACGTTCACGGGTGCAAAGGTAATGCTCAGTAGCCATAAATAACAGCTGAGGTTCTGAGGCCAAAAGTGCTTCCCCATAATATCATATCAATATTAAACCACTTTTGATCAGGAATGAACACCTCCCAGATGCAGAAAACTATTAGGTAGGCAACACTATTTATGTCAGCTGCTGTAGTCTTGGTTTACTCAATACAGAAATAACACAGTCACAGCCAAAACAGATTGGATAAATGATTTTATTTAACACAGGACACCAAAAAGTGGTCAAGATACAAACCATTTTTAGTTGAAACCAATCTTGGCAATGTTTGAACATTAAATTTATATGAACAGATTGTTGCAAATGTCTGATTTCTGTTCTAGTAGAGAAAAAATCCCAACTATTTCCAACTGACCAAGGACACATCAAATATTCTGTTGCCTTTCTTCAGACAAAAAATAAACACTCTGGACCTGGCTACAGACTACAAAGTTCATTAATTTATCTTTAAACTGGATATATTAAAGCTTTTCACATGTGACCTGAAAACAAGAGAAGTTGCATCTTTGTCAAAAAGATTGTTTTGGTCCCCACAAAGAGAAAGAGAATTTGAACTCAAGGTTGCAAATGTTATGAAAATGTCATAGAATGGATCAGGTTGGAAGGGACCACAGAAGGTCATCTGGTCCAACCTCCCTGCTCCAGCAGGGTCATCCCAGAGCACATTTACAGGATGGTTCTGGAATATCTCCAGTGAGGGAGACTCCACACCCTCTCTGGGCAGCCTGTTCCAGTGGTTTAAATTTTCGTGGTTGCTACTATATTAATCATGTGTTACTTATAAAGATATTGGGACACACCGTTCAGAGTTAAGATTGAGCAAAAATGCCCAACTGTGAGTCAAATCCAAACAACGCTGAAGTAACGTTGGAAAGGGGGAAAATAAAAGCCAATATCAAGAATTTCAATTATGTCATAATTCTCCCAACGGCAAACAAACTCCTCCAAAGTCCTTGGGAACTCATGCCAGCTATGGCTGTTCTCCAAACATGAGAAACTTTGGATTTCAGTTTGATGTGGTAACTGTGAAAACTGACATTTGCTATCAGCATTCTGGGATCTTTCACCTCAAAACTCACAACTTCTCCACCAACACTGATACTGCTCTAAACACAAGAAAGAAGTGCCATTTTAGGGAGCATTGAAATCTGCATGAAATGCAGAAATCTGCACAAAACACACGAAATCTGCAACAGTGCCACCACACTGAGAATGCCCATAGTACTTACACGTGTGTAATAACTTCATATTCTGTGAGTAACCTCAGCTGAGAGGCTGGTAGTTGCTATCTACTGATAATGCACAGGATAAAACTTGAAAATCTCAGTGGCAAACAGATTTTCCACTGTCTCACAACTGCAGCAATACCACAGTGCTTTGTATCTTAGAGTACAACTTTCTGTAGAAAGGCACTTCATAGATTCCTTAGGAAAATTTTGTAAAAATAACTATTTTCTTAGGTATGTACTATGACACTCTTCAGCTTAGGTCACTGAGACGTTGTTAATGTTGGTTCAATTCTACTTTTTTCACCTTTAATTAAAACTCATTCACCTTTAATTAAAATGTCTACACCTGTAATTACACTTGATTATAGTGTTAAGAATAAAGAGCAGGATACACAAGAGCCAAACCAGGTATATTAAAAAGTCTGGTATATTATTGCTTTTACATCCACAGAGACTGCCTGTAATTTTTTGCAGAATCGGACTTTTTTGGTTTCCTTTTGAGTACATTTAATACTATTCAAAAAAGGGTAAAATAAAATACTCATCATAGCAACACCAGTGGATGTACCCAAATAAGGCAAATACTGTCTAAACAATAAAAAAGCTTCCATTTTTCTGTAAAGATTCATACAAATGCTGCTTTAAACTTAAAATTTTGTAGCAGAGCAGTTCCCTGAAAGGGAAGAACCCTGCTGTTCAAAACCAAATTGTTGAAATCTCCACCTGCTGAGGCCTTAACCTTAGCAAAAAATTCCTAAGCAGAAGTTGTTATGGCATCACCTCTCCAATCTCTTTCCATATTAGTAATATCTGTTAATACAAAGGAAAATCCAGGATAATGAGGAATGAAGCAAAAAGCAGGTATAAGCCCTTGACTAAGGCTTCAGGCTGGTGCTTACCAAAGCTAAGGTGCAGGTAACCTGTAGTCAGAATTATCTTCTAGACCAGGAATAATCTTCCAAACTGCAGCCTAATCTGTGTGACAGGTGAGATATAAATGACCTGATCTTTCCAGGGGGTGCTGTAGGTACTTGTCCAAGTGTTCTGCAATGTGATTACAAAATTCCTCCATGCTTTTCCCTACAAAGCAGCATTCTTTCCGTTCACATGGCAGGATCAATCCAGCATTCTTAAATCTGCTTCCAGGAGCTGTTGCCTAAAGGTTTCAGGAGTACAGATAAGTTTTAGTTATCATATTACATTTCTGTAAATTTCTCTTGTAAAAATAGTAGTCAAGTTTACCGTTTCCTCAATGACACGAACATTCTATTTAATTTATCTTTTTTTTTAATTACTGGATACTTTATTTTAAGAATCTAAGGCCATATTCTGCAACCTTGCCAGCAGCCACAAGTTGTAACATTTTCATTACAACCACACAGTAAGAGTCCTATGATCACCATCCCAAACATCTGCTGAGGGTGCCTTTATTGTAATTTAACTGTAAAACCTCTTTCCAGATGGAAAGCCAAAGCAAGCATTGCCAAGAGTGTAATTCCAGTCATTTTAGCTTGACATCAGTGTGGGCTCCCACTGAACAGGGCTGGTTCCACCCATCCCTTCTTGTTCTTCTCCAGATCCAGCTCTGGAATTGCCACAGCCAGCCACTATATTGATGAGAAAAGCCGATAAATCTGCTCAAGTGAATCCATGTTTGTATCAGTATAAAGGGAGCAACAGTAATATAAACCAAGGAGAAATAGTTCCACTGTTTTTTTCATTCCTCGGAACAGATATAACAATAGCAAACTTTATTAAAAAAAATTCTACTGGCCCATTCTCCGTGGCTTTCCACCTCTCCACTCTTTCTTCCCTGTGTTACCAGCTTCAAAGATCTGCCAGTTCAGCTGCTCAGGAACCACTCCCTAAGCTGCTTTCTTCCCAGCACTCTGGAGCAGTTATAAGAGTTTAAATAGCCTCCAAGCAGATCAGCTGACGGAGCTCAGTCAGCAGCAGACTTCGGAAGGAGGATGGCAACAAGCAGCTGGGAGGAGGTTCTTGGTTTTCTCATACAGATCTGGAAGACAAACTCTGTCCAATAGCCTAAAGCAGCAGTACAAAAGCCTGACTGTGTCTTCCCTGATGCTCGTGCTGATTCTACTGATAAAAAACGTCAGGCACTGACATAATACCGGGTTAAAAATCCCAAGAGTGCCAGTGGAAAAACATGCAGGAGTCGCTGTGCCAACCCCATGGTGTTAAGCACTGACACCATCAACATAACTGGCAGCATCTTTGTACTTTCACCTGCTAAAATACCAACCTGGAAGTATTTCCCTACCAGAAAGTTAATTACCAGAAAGCTTCTGATGGAACTGGTGGTCTCCTGTTCCAAGTGGGACTCTTCCCACATAACGGTTTAATCTAAACTGCTACAACCAACCTTTTCCTTCCACCAGTGCTCCAGCTCACTGACCTGAAGCAGTGAGGATGTCATCCTGGCATCCCTAAAGACAGATGGAAAGGTAAAGAAGGTACTCTTTATGCTGCACATTAAATAATCCATGGTCAAGTAACCTTATTGAAGTTATTCCAGCCATGGTATTAATACTACTGGGACAAAATGTTTCAAGTTATAATCATTCTAATTGTCCAACACCAGTATCCACAATATCCCAATAAGCAGACTTAGAGGCAAAAACCACCACAGAGAAAACTGTGGGAATGACCTTGAAATCTTCCTGCCCTTAACGGCACAGCCCCATCTTGTCCCTAAATCCCACCTGAATGTCCACATCCTCTTTTCTTGTCTCTACACCCCACCTGAACCACTCAGGTCCCCTTTCCTTGTCTCCACACCCAATCTGCCCACCCATCCTCTAATCCTTCCATTTATAGTGCTCTTATTTTAGGGTAAACCCCACCATTTTCAATATCTTTCACACCAAACTCAAGTACCTTTAAAGGTGAGAGTGTATTAGTTGGCAATGGAGAACTGGAAAGATTTGTAGCCAAGCACAGACCACACACATTCATTTACTGCTTCCAGACCCTGACAAGTGTCCTGTGCAAAATCCAGAATTTGTGATTTCTTGCAAGAATTAATTGATAACAGCAAGTTCTTGCTCTACTTGAATTACTTCTTAAGCCACTCTTCATTTTGATAAAATGCTTACACTTAATTTCTAGGCATTTTTTCGAAGTAAGTAGACTCAGAAATACTGGCTGCACTGTGAGAAGACAAAGTAAACTAAGAAGGAAATGCATATTCTGTATAATTAGAATGACAGATGTTGTTTTACAAACTAGAAATGCTCTCGGGTGAGTGCATGACTTTAAAAAAAACATCAGTAAATAGAGCACTCTTTTCCAAGATTTTTCTGTCGTGAACACCTCATATCTCTCTCTATTCAACCCACTTCTTACCTAAATAACCACACAACTATATCATGCCTGGAGGAAAACTTAGTGCATGTTGGGATTTGCATGTATTTCATGGGAAAAAAGGCAGAGAAAAAGGGAGGAGAGTGAATGAGAAGTAGGTGCATTTGCCTTCAGGACAAAGTTTCTCATTTTTCTCTTTGATTATGCAATCTAAGCTCTTCTTTTTTGTGTCTTTAAAAATGGTGCTTTGTCATTGATTCCAGTCTCTTCAGCAAAATTCTTCTGTTTGCATCAGCATGGACCTCACAGGAGGGCAATCAAGCAAGTTTTAATGACACACACAGCCCCCAAAACAACCTGTTCCTGCCCAAATTCCCCCAACCCCCCAACCTATTTTTGCAATTCAGCAATCCTGAATTTTATACCCTAACTAGGACCCTTGGGCCCAAGTGCCATTGGTATGACAGTCAGACAAAGGTATTTATTCCTTTGAAAGCTCAGATCAGGGTCTTAACACAGGCAAGTGAGTGTGGTGAGAAGGAAAAAGGAGTGTGAGCGTGAAGTTTATTCATTATATTTTTTTATCTACTAGCCAGTATAACAGATTGAGAGCCATTCAATCTCCCTCTCCTTGGCACCAAGGAGCCAGGGTTAGGACTCCCCCACCCTTTCCTTTAATGACCTGATTTGATTTTTAAGGGGGTTTTTTTGATTGTAAACCATCCCTTTATTCCAGTGTCATCCCCTTGACAACACTGCTGTGCCTGACTTGCATGCAGGAATCACATTGGTCTATTCTGTGTGTGAGAAAGGACAATCACTCTTGAGAAAACACTGCCCACAACCTTCTCAAAGGGATGAAACATGGGCCTTCTTCATTCTCTTATCACTGCACATCTTAACTCCTTGGTTTCTGCATGTTGCTGCACAGAACACGAGAGTGTGAACTGAAACCTTTGAATTTAATTCATGGTAAACTGAACACACACTAAAACTTTCCCCTTCTACAAGTAACCAGAGATTCTGCTAGAAAAAAGTGTCTGAATGCAACAATCACTAATGAGTGAACAGCCCTGCAGCCACCACAGCTTGCCATGCCAAGCACGTGTTCTCTCACATTTCTCAGTTACACTCCCACTTGTACTTCATTGCCTCTCAGGTCATTCTTTCCCTCCAGTTTTGAATTCACCTCTTGGTGTTGAGAAATTTGGGGCTGTTCAGCCCAGAGAAGAGAAGGGTCCCTGGAGACCTCAGAGCACCTTCCAGTTTCTGAACGGGGCCTACAGGGAAGCTGGATTCTTCCTCGGGAACTGTAGTCACAGGACAAGAGGGAATGGGTTCAAACTGGAAGAGAGTAGGTTTAGATTGGGTATTAGAAAAAAAATCTTCCCTGTGAGGGTGGGGAGGCCCTGGCACAGGTTGGGCAGAGAAGCTGTGGCTGCCCCATCCCTGCAAGTGTCCAAGGCCAGGTTGGATGGGGCTCGGAGCCACCTGGGATAGTGGAAGGTGTCCCTGCCCATGGCAGGGGGGTGGGACAAGATGATACCTAAAGTCCCTTCCAACCCAAATCATTCTGTTTCTATGATTACTAGCAACAAGACAAGAGGAATTGGCCTCAAGCTGTGCCAGGGGAGGTTCAGGCTGGACATCAGGAAAAATTTCTTTGCTACAAGTTGTCAAGCATCGGAAGGGGCTGCCCAGGGAGGTGATTGAGTCCCCAGCCCTGGAAGTGTTCAACAAACAACTGGACGTGGCACTCAGTGCTCTGGTCTAGCTGACAAGGTGGTGACTGGTCACAGGTTGGACTCGATGACTTTGGAGGTCTTTTCCAGCCTAAATGATTCAGTGATTCTGTGTTCCCTAAAGGTGAAAGATACGAGTCCTGGAGACACTGAGGTTACTGTGAGCTCTGTGAACACAGCCAGCTGGGCTGGGAAGATATCCTGAAATGAGCACGTGGCTTGAGGGTAAGGCTGGCAGGACTTGGCTGGTGTCTGCTCTCATTAATAACACGTCAGTCCCTACGCGAGTAATTCTGGCAAACGAGCCAGAGCATGTGCAGTCTCCTTTCCATCATGGCAAGAACCTGAGGCTCAGGTGGGCAGGAGAAGTGTGGAAATCTGTAGAAAATCTGTAGCATCACTAGTTTCTCCTAATTTTAACTCCTCATTGTGCCATTACAATTTTTTTTTGGTAGCCTTTTTCCCTACATTTTCAGGACACCTTAAAAACTTCTTAGAATTAAAATCTGCAAACAGAACAACACAGGAAAGCAGTCAACTGACAGCAAAAAAAAACCCTATTAGGACTGAAAAACTTTGCTTAAGTTGAAATAAATCCCCAAACTCAGTATTTTTAATTGGCTTTGATATCAGCCATTGCATCCAATAATCACCTTTTTTAAAATGTTAGCAACCACCCAGGCACTGTCAACACAGCTCATGGATGAGGCAGAAAGACAAGAGCATCACACTACAAATGATGAAATCCCGACTCTGAGGGTGACACTGAAGTCTCCTGGACAAGTCTCACCCTCATTGCCCCTTTCAGCTCAGATGTTGGGAATTTATTTAGCAACAATGAGCCTGGACTCTCTAAATAAGTGATCTAATGTGTTACCCACCCAAAAGGGACTTTATACGTAGTGACAGGACAAGGGGGAATGGCTTAAAAGTGAAAGAGAGTAGGGTTAGATCGGATATTAGGAAGAAATTCTTCCCTGTGGGGGCTGTGAGGCCCTGGCACAGGTTGGGCAGAGAAGCTGTGGCTGCTCCATCCCTGGAAGTGTCCAAGGCCAGGCTGGACTGGGCTCTGAGAAACCTGGGACAGTGGAAGGTGTCCCTGCCCATGGCAGGGGGTGGAACTGGATGATCTTTAAGCCCAGCCCAAACCATTCCATGATTCTAAGATGCTACTGCAGGGGCTCCATATCCTCTCTGAACTGGCAGCAGTACACATGCAGAACAGCCCTTCAGCACCCAGGAGGGAAAACTAATCCAGAAGAGCTTCCTCAGAGCATTTTAGGGCAAGAAACATATTTTCCAACCATGGTTGTACTGTATGTTGAAGTACCTGTGGCTTTTTACAGTGCTCCAATGTTTTTAATCAAGAAATTTTAACAGCTTCTTGCCACACACAGTGCAAATAGCACAGTAGCATCTCAGCACTGAAGAAAATCACTCTGAGTTGATAACAAACATGATAGAAATATATTTTTTCCTTTACCCTGTTGTCTCCATGACAATTTGGGTTTGTTACAGGGCAAAAACCCCTGTGTGAACACAAACCTTGGTAACTAATCTCAAAGACAGAAGTCACTTGGCTGCATGCTCTGTCTCCAAAACTCCAAAACTACTTTTCCAGCAGAGCTTTGCTGTGGATCGTGGTGTGGATGACCACTATCCTCCTCCCACATGTTCTTTTTCCTTTAAACTACATGTGGCCAAAACACAGCCAGGGTGAAAAGACAGCCAAAAATACAAAGGTTGAAGAGTTTTCAGCACATAGGCTGCTATCAGTAATTAATGTCAGGCCAAAAGGAATTAGAAGGAGTGACATTATTTAAATAGCACCAAGGAAATCTCATTACTGACCAAGAACTCACAAAGCAATGCTAACAAAGCTATTTACCCTATGCCTTTGCATGTAGTACCTAGAGTTTGTATAGGACTGCCACTTGGATGTATGGTATTTATTATGGTATTTATTCCATTCCTAGTTTTCAAGGTGAGAAAGTGAGACACTAGAACACTAGCAAATCACTCTGACAAACTGGCAAGGAATTCAGTTCTTGAAATAAATCCAAGTGTTACCTGGCTGTTAACTTCTAATTTCTGGAACAATAAAATGGCAGAGAAATGCAGCTGGTTAGACTGCCAGGAGACTGACAGGTAGGTTTCTGCAAAATACCCACAGAGTGACACATCAAAAAAAAAAAAATAGTTTTAAGGTGTCTAATAGCACTTGATACAGCCAGTTTTCCTGAGAGAACTCACCACACAGCACAGCTAAGGAAGGTTCAATCTCCTCTGCTTTCTGTTATTACCCAGTAACAAGCTATACAATAAATATTTAATAACACTACCTCATGCTTCTGTATATTGTGGGATGTACAAAGTTCTGTGAGACCAGGATTGAGCTTATTGCTTTTGAAGCAGATCTATGTGAAGAAAAAATGTTTGATACCTTAATTAAGGAACAGAAAACAATAACACTGGTAGAGAAAGGGTTCTGTACCTTGAAGCTCCTTTACTTCAGAGCCCGTGTGCCACAGACAGCATTCAATTAAATAAGTCTTAGCAATGAACAATGACAATACATAGAACACTACACAACATCACTCCTTTGGCTCCAAGTAATTCCAGTTTGTGACTGAACAGTTGTTATGCAAAAACCTCCAACACGTGGCTGCAAACAATAAACTTCACATCCTACAGCTGAAAAGGCAGGTAACAAATGGGCAAAGGAAATTTAGATTGCACATCCCTTACATAGCTTTATTTCTTGTGCAGTTTGAAAGCATCAGTACAACTTTGGTATTCACCTGAAAAAGGCTTAGTTGGGAGAGCAGCTGCCAGTTGCTGCTTGTCCAAGGGAAGCTCTGTCTGAAAAGGCAGCAATTTCCAATGTCTCCAAACAGAGTAATTTGAAACGAAAGCGAACAAAATAATTTGAATTTTTTTTCATGGTGCAGCACACCCAAGATACAGTTGTGTTCTCATAGGGATGTTAATAACAGTACTACTAATAAAATCACACTGGGAGATGATGAGGTACCATAGGAAGGGTTGTGGGGAAAGTAATGATCCTGTCTCGAAGGACTGCTCTGGGAAGACCAGCTTTCAGAGAACTATTGCCTGACATAGCCAAAGCCCTTCCAGTGGTTGTGTTTTTCCCTCCTGAAGTAGAATATTATTTAATTTTTACAGTAAGAACCATCCACTGAAACTCCCCCAGGGATGTGGTACAGTCCCTGTCACTGGAGATTTTAAAGATGCAATTGGACAGGGTGCTGGATAATGATGGTTCTATGAACCTAAAACCTCATCTAAGCTCCTTTTCCCCCCAAAAGGCTGGACCAGATCATCTTGTGATCCAACCTGGGCTGTTCTGTGATTCTGGGGATACTGAGAGACCAACAAAGGACATTTCTATGTGACCACCACCATCACTGTGTGATCATTCCTTCTCAAACCAGCTGGAATCCATCACTGCCACCAAGGCAAGAGCCAACCTGCCTGGATGGGAAGATTGCCAGGTAGCATGAGAGGGATGCCAGGCCCCATTAGGATACAGAAAACCAGGGGACCACATTAGGATGAAGAGGTTTTGTAAGGCCAGAGAGGTCCCTGATGGTCGGTCGATTACCTCCATGTTATATATGTATCAAACAGGAAATCACATTAAAATGATGCAGGTTGATTCAATGCAGCACCAGTGCTAATGTCAGTAGTATCAAATAGAGCAGATGGACTCTGCTAAGGCAAAAATCCTCTTCTTCACCACTTAAAAGCTTAATCATCAACTACATAAGTCTAAACAAAACTCTGGTCTTGTACAAGTTCCATACGCAGAACTGTAACCATCTGTGTGTACATATATACATATATATATATATGTATCTTTTTAGACATCAACAATCTTTTATTTACCATAACAACTCAACCTAGGACCTTTCCCTTTGCTTTCCTTCAGTTTTCTTTCCCTCTTTCTAATGTTTCCTGTCAAAAGATAACGTGCCTTTACCAATTAGGCACCAAACACGGGGGGGTAAAAAAAGGTTTCAAGTAAATAAACAATGTATTTGATAAATAAAACCTGGCCTCCTCTTGCCCAGTGGGTTTGGTGTGAAAGGGAAGCATTTGTGGACAGGACAACTGAGGAGAAACTTAACTAGCTCAAGCCAGTGGTGAAACATCCAGGAACTGTACTTCTCAGGGCAACTGGAGTCTAAAAAATTACAGATCTCATGGTATTGTGTGAAAAGTATCTGAGGAAGACAGAAGGGGGTAGGGAATGAAAAATTCTCTTTCCACACTGCCAAAAGGCATCTTCTCTGTCTGATATGTATCCTTGTCCCATCAAAAACAGGTCACCCCCAAGCAGATATTTTATAGGCTTGTTGGCATTTACAGAAAAGTAGTTCTGCTCCTCTGAGACACCAAATCTGTCACCAGACATCCCTTTCCTACCCATGTCCTGCAGCTTTACACAGAGCCTGGCATAGCCACCCTCTGGGCATGGCTGTTGCACCAAGAAAACCACTGGAGGTTAATTTTAATATCCAGACATTTATACTTTGGAAGAATTTTCTGTCGAGATTATAAGGCATCCTCTGGAGGTCAAGTAGTTCATGTTAATAGACTTTCAAAGCTGAAGTATTTTTGCTAATACACAAAACATTTTCATAAATATGGTAGGCACAGACAGGATTTTTACAACTGTCAATCCATCCTCACTGTCAAGACACAGCAGCTGCTTTACCCTCAGCAAAAGCCTCCAGCACAGTTCTGTGGCTCAGTGTGCTGCCCCAAAGGACTTTGTTTTTCAGCTGGAAGGACAGATTTGCCTTTCAGGATTCCAGGCAGCAACATATATATATATATATTCTTTTTTTTTTTAGTTTATTCCTTTTTGCTATCAGCCCATTTTCTCTGTGGGAACAATACTAATCTTCTTGACATGCAAAAGTCCAGACTGCACATCAATGTATGGAGCATGGAATGAAAGTGAACTGTCAGCAACGATGTCTTTGACCCAACCCACTATTTGTAAACCCAACAGTCATGCAAACCTTGCCCACTATACACTGGGGCACACTGACTCCATGTGGCAGGACACAGAATATGCTTCAGACATTCCTTTTTCTTGCATTTCACACAATCTCGTGTGTGGCTGTGAATTTTGGAAATAGTTTTGGAAACAGAAGGAATAGAATCCATACGTTATTTCTGTGAGAAAGGGCAATATGGGGATGAAAAAATTAATGAATCGTATCAGTGACAGTGTTTTTTCACACAAATATTCACCAGGAACACACAGTAAAGTACAAAGGCTATATATATATATATGTATATGTATATATATATAAAAAGAATGCTTTCTCAAATGTTTATTACACAATGAAATAAGTCTAATTTAAAAAAAATTCACATCCTGAACTTGATCAAAGGGGACTGATTGCTCTTCAGGCCTATTAGCTAAAAGCAAGATTTAAAGAGCAGGTTTTAAAAATTACATAAAACTGTATCACATTCTTTTTTTTTTTCCAGTTCATAATTGGTTTGATTCAAACTTGAGTAGAAGACCATAAAAGTTGCTTTAGCATCAGACCAGCTATCTGATTCAAGTAGCACTAACACTGTGTGATGGGTACAGGGTTTTTCCCATGACTAAAATGGAAACACTTTGTGAAACTGGTATATTTTCTTCCACACCACACTCATGCCCACCCCAAAGCCCCAAATTCCACCTACTTTACCAATGTTGTTAGATACAAGACCTAAAGAAGATAAGAAACAAAGACAATTATCATTTCACCCGTTTGAGTCTTCACATTTCAGTCTCTACCAGCTGACCATAAGTACATTCCACTCACTGTGAACAAGGTCTCCATCTGTCAATTCCAGACTGGAAAGAAGTGACATGGTATGGCTGAAAGGGTTCTGTACATCACAAGTGCCCTAATATTTAGGATTTCCCTGCTTTGGTTAAGGTGATGATGCACCTGTCAAATCTCAATCTAACTGCACAAGTGCAAGGGGATGCTGAATTTGTGGTGAGAATTTTTTTCCTTTTTTTTGTTTTTTAAGACAGTGCAAGGTCTAGAGACAGCACGAGCATCTCAGCTCAGGGTGTTGCAGGGTGCTACGCCAATTTTAGCCTCGTATAAACATTTTTCCCATCTCTGTTTGGTATCCAGCAAACAATCCTATTAAGAAATTTTCCAAATGTCTGCGTGGGTTTTTTTTTTTTGTCTGTGTCCATTTCAAAGCTTCCCCAGGTATAAATTAGTAGCTGTACATCTGCTGCTGCTGCTCTGTTTGAACAGGCTGCTGTCCCGGCTGCTGCTGCGCCGCCTGTGCCTGGGGCTGCAGCACATCAGTCTGAGGCACTGACCTCCACGTCAGGGGGTGCTGTTCTGTTATCTGGTTGCCCAGGGGAGCGATGGAGTTCACCAAGGTGGTCAGGTTTATAAAATGGGCCACGGACTGAGGGTTGGCTGCCTCTGGCTGCGGCTGGATCTGAATGTCATTCTGGCGGTTGTGCAGCATCGCGGAGCCGCTGACGGTGTCGAAGGTCACGGTGAGGATGGAGTTGTCCAGCTGCAGCTGGCGTTCAGGGGCAGTCAGGTGGCCCACGGCCACTGGCTGGAGGTTTGTGAACTGGGTTCCAGCTGCTGTTGTAATGGGGGTGACAGTGATGTTTGTGAGCCCGACAGAACTGGAAGGCGCCGTGACGTTTGGGTCGCCAAGGGTCACCACCACCTGAGGGGAAACACAAAGGTAACTTCAGCCTTGTACCCTGCACCTGACTGACAGGTACCACCGAGGGAGATCACCTGATGGGCTCACATGTGGCCACTGCCAGCAGAGGGGAACATAGAAAGCTTGGAATGTAACAACTTCCACGTACAGAAAGGAGATGGGGAGGGGAGGGAGGGATATGCAAAGCTCAAAACAAGCAGCCAAATTAACTTTCACTCTTTTAATCACAGCTTCAGCCAGTTAGGGAAACTGGTTAGATGGTAACACTAAAGGAAATGAAAACAAACATAAGGAGTTATTTGTACAACTCCTGGTCTTTTTAAAGTATACATTCACCTTTGTATTACCAGAATTTATCAAATCAGCTCTGAATGTTTCAATCACTCTTTCGTGTTTGCTGTTAGCCAAAAAGAAGGTCATCCCTCTAAGCAATGCCTGAGATCCATCGCCCTGCCACTGGAGCTCACCTGCTGGATGCTCTGTACAGCTGAATTAGTCTCATCTCCAACATTCCCTGTGAATTCAGCCTCCTTCTCTGGGTATTCACTGAAGGCAGGGTCCTCAGGCACTTGAGTTTCTTCCTCCTCACCTGACTTCTGTTTCCGTTTCTGGCCACGTTTAGGAGCTTTTATATGCTGTTTCCCTTCTGGTAATTCACTCTGTTCCAAGGCTAATTCCGGCTGGAGCAACACATTTCCAAACAAAACATCAAGTCCTTCTGCTTAGTGAAGTTCCAAGTAAGAGACTATCACCTGAAGATGTTTTACTGTCAGTCCTCAATTGAAGAAACCAACTCTAGCAAAAACCTGATTTTTGGGGAATGAGACCTCACCCTGTAATTATGTCTGTTTTACCAGCACCCCTGTTATACAACAGATCAACAGCCTGCAGCTGCTTGGACATGTTAAACTGGGGCTGACTCTAAAAGAGCACATTCCTCACCCATCAGCCTATGCTCAGCCATGTTATGTTTCAAAAATGTCCCCACCTCACCCCGCCAGTAGGCCTGGAATTTACCTGAACAATCCCAATTGAAGAGGCATCAATGGTAGTTGTCTCTGGCAGCTGCTCTAAATCATCAATCCTCACTGAAAGAATCTGTAGACAAAGAGGTATCAGGTGATAAACTGCAGGCAAACAATACAGCATCTCCCTAATAAATCCTGTCACAAAGCAAAAATGATGTAATCTAACATTTTATACATATCATTTCATATGAGGGATTTAGCCACAGCTTTTTTTTAAATGACCTTTGGCCATATAAACTTCTCCTCCTTGCTAAAAATCAGCCAAACTTAAGCACAACATTAAAAGAACATGTTTGTTCCCATATTCTGCATAGAACACAACCCACTGGGAAGCAATGAATTCTATAGAAAACAATGTGTTTGGAAAAAAACACTATGTCCTTCTTCAGAACTTACAGCTGAATCTATATATCACAGCTCATCAAAGAATAGAAAAAAATTGCCCTCCAGACTGCAGATATGTAGCTGTATGTTTAATCCCCAAACCAATAAATAAAGCACTTTGCTGACTTCCTTCACAGTCATCATGATAAAACAGCAAAGCAATGCTAACTATAAATTGGTAGTTAAAAAAAAAAGCCTCAAAGGGAATGGACAAGCCTTAGTCAAACCTAAATAAGAAATGCTGAGGAGAAACACAATAGCTATTCAGAAATTTAGAACACAGAAAAAAACCCCCACAGGAGTCAGACAAAACATCCCTCTAATCCAGATTGCCTCCAGTCAGCATTCATCTTTAATACTGAGAATGATTTTGTGTCATCAGCAGATGCTGCCATCACCTCTCTATTCACCACTTCTTTCAGATCACTTCTGTATACAGAGAACACAATGGGGAAAAAAGAACCCATTATACTCACTAATGGACGAAGACAAAACATGGAAAAACATACATTTAAGCTGAGGCAGAAAAAGAAAAGGGGTTTAAATGATCAGAAGAACTTCATTTTTAGGGACTGGCAGTCAGACATGTTTACTAGTAAAACATAACACAGCGAAATGGCTGATTCAGGTAAGTGCATGTTTCACAGACATTGACTCCAAAAGAATAGAAAAAGAGAGAGGGGGGGAAAAAAATTAATTGAAGTCATTGAAGGCCATAAATATTCTTAAAAATACCCCCACAAACCACCCAAAGCAACCCACCTCTGGATGTTTACGCCTCATATGTCGACTCATGGAGGCTCTGGTAGAAACCTTTGTCCCACACAACTGACAGCTCTGGGCTTCCACCTTGTCATGAGTGAGCTGGATGTGCTTCTGCAGCATGTAATCAGTGACATACTTCTTATCACACACTGAACATGTCCACTGTTTTCCTACTGGTGGCAGATGGAAGGAAACCCAACAGATGAGTATCATGCTGTCAACATCTCAACAAGTATCGTATAGTCAATATCAAACTTGCCAAAATGATGTGCAACACTAGTTCCAAGATGGGCAACTCTAAAGCAAGCCTAGGAACAAAATTAAGACGTTGTTGGATGCTGTTTTTTAGAGGGTTTACCTGTATGAATCAGCTTATGAGTCTCCATTGTGTTTCTCTCACTGAATGTCTTGCCACAGAGCTCACACATGAAATCTTTGATTCCTGCATGAAGAGCATATTTGGCATCTGTGAAAGCAGCCTAAGGTGTGTGGGACAATTCAGAGTCTCTTATTACTAACATTAAAAAAAATAAAAGTCACAGCCAAATGAGTAGAAGAAGCCCAGCTTCACCAGATATTTTTATCTAAGCCATGGCCCAGAAAATAAATCCAAGAGGAACTGATGTGGGAGGTAAAATTTGGTTTTTGGGAAACGAGAACCTGAAGACTAACTTAAAACAAACCCAACACTCTAGGCCCACCCTAGACCAAAACAATCTCTCTCAAAAAAAGTAAAACTTGAAACCAGCTAAAATGTATCTCTCATAGAAGGAGTTGTCTTGACTGAGAAAAGGTCATAATCTCACTTTTCAAAATGCAGAATATACATATTTTATTAGTTTTCCTCCTACTCTCTGATTGTTCTAGGTAAGAGTTCTCCACTAGGAAGCATTTAACTGATCCAGTGCCACTTTCAGAGTCCTCACCTGTGTGCCTTTTGTAATGCTTCAGCATATTGACCTTTTGTGCAAATTTTCGGTGGCATTCCTTGCACTCATATTCCTTAATCCCTTTGTGAAGTTTCATGTGGTGACGCAGAGCATGTTTTGTCTTCATTCCTGTGAGACAAAAGGCACAGCATGAGTTAGTCCATTGCTCCCACCTTCAGAGAACTCAGGATGATCATCTTGTTAACCAAGAGCTCTAAGATTATATTTGCTGCGAGTCCACAACCACATATTTTTAATTGTTTAAGTAGCAATACACATTATCATTATTATTTTAATTCCAGGAAAAAGCTCTGGAAAACATCTGAGTAACCTCTGAGGAAGAGGCAAAACAGCAGGGACAAGCAAAGACAAAGCATCATTAGAGGTGTCATGCCTTCCACTAAAATACCAGGTCAGATTTGTTCAAGTTATAACAAGAGTAATTTAAAAAGTCAAAGCGACTTTGACTCTTAAGGCTCTTACACAGAGGAATTACTCTACTTCTTAAGCCTGAAAACAAGTCTAGAATGAAAAAAAACCAACTTGCATTTTTACTTTTGTGCTGCAAATGCACTGGAACCCAGTCAGGTATGTTATAAAAACAGTGTTTTCTTACAGGCCATAAAACTGAATTGTATCAAATTAGGGTAGCATATTTAACCATAAGGCTCCTGATTAGTACAGTTTTTACCTCTCAAAAATGCAGGATTTACAGCACTCACAGACCTTCCCAGTATTCTAAGAATGGAAGTTGTTTTACTTCAATTTAATTCAATTTAATACTGCTATTCAGTATCACAATTAATGGAAAACAAGGCATCAGACATACCTTTGCCACACTCTGCACACAAGTATTCTCGGATATTATCATGGACTCGCATATGTTCTTTTAACATGTCTTTCCTAGCAAATGATTTGCCACATTGCTCACAAGCATGACTTTTTACACCTTAAAAATAAATTTAAAAGACAACGTAAACAAAAAAAGATGTTAATGAAAAATGTGCATCTCCTAAAAATCGACTAAAGTGGTGAATTACAGGGCAACAGCCCCCCCTGTGCTGCCAACCACTCCTTTCATGCATATTGTAGCCCAAACTAAGTTAGAAGACTCTGGAGAGAGAGAGTGAAAAGCTGTCTTTTTGTGTGAGATCTGGAAAAATAAAGATAAAGCCTGAGGTAGGAAAATACTGAGTAGCATGAAATAGCAATGAGCTGTTAAAAATGATTTTGCAGTAGCAGTTTTCAGCCTGTGTAATGGTGAGAAGGTGGCATGGATAAGAATTTGGGGAAGTACAGAATACAGAATTAGGTGAATCCTGCAACATATTAACTAGGAATTTGGATTGGAAATTGGAATTTTGAATTTGGATGAAGAGTATTAATTAACTCTTCATTAATACTACCTGCCTTACCAGTTTACCATAAAAGACTAAATATAACATTTTTCTGATTGTAAGTTACAGTAAAAACCTAAAACTTATTTCCTCCAGAAGAAAAAAAAGGCAGGGACTGGCAACAGAAATTTCTTTTTAGTATTGCTAATTATAAAGAAACAACATTTTTACCTGTATGTATAAGCTTGTGTCTTTCCAGATTTCCTATACTGTTAAAAATCCTTCCACAGATTTCACATGGATGGATGTATCTGAAACCAAAGAGACCAAAAACTGTGACTCCTTTCTCAGAAAAGACATCTCTGCCAGTAACTGTATTTCATTTGCTAATACTAATTACGACAGTAGTTCATTGAAGCTTAAATTTTTAAAACTGAGCCTTAAGAAACCCATAAGTTGGCTGTGAGACTGGAGCAGCCTGGCATTGCTACTCACTCTAAATAAGAGTTTTTTAAAAATATTTATTAAAATAACTGATTTATACTTCACAAAGCCCAAACTGGGAGGCTGTTCACCGATCAGCCGTGTGAAGCCAATCACCAGCTACACACATTTCGGGCTTTTAACAAACATTTTAATACTCGTTATACAATTCCAGATATTTTAGTACAGCCAAGTTCTCTAAAAGCATTGGGTGGCAGAGCCCCTGTAGCTCCCAAAGGTTATCAGTGTCTTACTTCTGCACGTTGGGGTCAGGCAGGTTCTCCCGGTGAATGACCATGTGCGCGTGGTACGTCGCCTTCAAGGCAAACCGCCGGTTGCAGATGCTGCAGCCATAACCCTTCTCCTTGTGCACGTCCATGATGTGCTTCAGGTACTCCTTCCCTCTGCCAAAAGTCAGCTGGGGAATGAACCAATAGTGAATGAAAGGGGGAAAAGGTCCTTTGGCACAGCAATGATCCGGGAATGCAACGCCGGGATCGTGAGTCGGTGCAAGTCAACATAAATATCCTGTTATCACGTAAATACCCTGTGTATCACTAGATGAAAAACCTGTGAAAGCTGGATTTAGGCCTGAGCTCCTTTGCCCATGACGAGCATGTTGCTACACAACATCAATTCACTCCTTTGGAAAACCTGCTTGACATGGTGTCTCCACTTCTTACACTGCACAAGAACAGGACCCAAAATTATTTGTGCTCTGAGGAACAGCCTGGAAGAGAGCGCTGTTTAACCTCCACCAGCTATCAAAATAAGGATGTCATAGATGGAAAACTTGTCTGCTGGGCTCTAGGGGCATGGTGAGCTCTAGTCTGCACAGTCAGCTTTGGCACTGGCTTTGGAAGAGGTGGAATTTCTAGGCATTGCAGGGCAGTGACTCCAGCTCAGCTCCTGGAAGTGCTACAGCTGATACACAGGTGCTCCACTACTTATTTCCCTGGGCTATGTAACCCTGCATATCCAAAATAATCCAGTATATCCACAAATGCTCCAGTGTATCAGGGTGAAGTGCCATAATGACAGAGTGTTTTGCTCCAGTTTTGGAACTAGTCAGGGTATTTCTGACAGCACTGCACAGCTTGGTGAAGATGTGCTCTGGGATTAGAAAAAACACAGGGGGATTCTTAAGAGCTCAGAAGAGAGATTTCATCAATGCACATTTGCATGCAGTTCTCCCTTTGGCTGTTCAGTTTCCCAGAAGAGCCTCCCAACATCATCACAGCAAATCTCATTTTCCACAGCTGTTCCCTTACACACCTGTTTACCTCACAAACACCTGCAAAAGCACTAAAAGAAACCCCAGCTTCCAAAAAGAGCTTCCTGATTTGAATGACCCAGTTGTCCTCACTTGGAAGCACTTTGTGTAGTTTATGTACCCATAAAATGTCAGGCAGTAAAATCAGCACACTGATTAACTGCTGTGATACCACACCTTCATATGTTTACTGACTTAACCTTAAAATCAGTTTGCACTTAAAATCAGTTCCCAGGTAAGAACAGGAAACTGAAGTATTATTATCTCCAGGTCTTAAAATAAGGTAGTAATGAAGATAAACCAAGAACTTTCCAGAGGTCAAGCCAGTGGCTTAACTACCAAAACTTCTCTGTCTTTATGTGAGTTTGGCCAATTTTGCTGTTCTCACTTTTGTTTTGCATCCCACCTGCACCAGCACATTATTCAGAAATGCTGCAATGATTTTAATTTGCACATAATCAAAAGGTAGTGCAAGATTTGAGTGTTTCTTTATTGATTCCTCCTCCAGTTTTGCTTGCTTCCTTCCTTCCACACAGGTAAGCACATATATTTGTATTTCTTTTTAAGTGTTTTAGCATCCACTTTACTGAACATCACCTAGAAATGTTATGGAATAGCATGACTTCACAGATTAGAGGTAACAAGCACTGCAGATCTGTGGACTGGACTTCTCTTTGAGAACCCTTAATGCTTGTTAAAGTTCTGAGTGATTTATAGACACCTCCACTCCCCCATCCCCATCCCAAAACAAGTTAATCTGAAAGTATTTAAAGCTACCTGGCACCTTTTGCAGCTATACTTGTGAGGCTCAGAATCTGCACTTTCATCAGAGTTGTCATCGTTTTCCTCTGATGAGATTCCAATTTTACCAATGAACTCTTCTCTCTGGTGATCATCCATTAGGGCTATGTCCTGTGTAGGGCAGGAAAGAATATTGTGTGTTAATAGATTAAACTTCTTCAAAAGGTAAGACTGTCCACATTTTGTTACCATGCACACTGCCTTGCATTAATAAGTGTTGTAATATTACTTATTTAAAATATCCTCCTGCTTCATTCAATCCAGGTAAAAGAAGTTCCTCTGTCCATGACTACACAAGGAATAATTGTTTATTCAAAAAAATAATATAAATCTTTTATTCAAACAAATAATATTCTTTTCTTGTGTGTGGATAAAAGGAGCTTTAACATAAACAGAGACTCAACTGGTGCAATATTATATCCCCAAAAGCATCTTTATGAGAACCATTGAGTGATACAACTCCCTTTCATTTCAATTCCTCACAACTAAGTGATAAAATGTCAAAACAAGCTGCCTTTTCTAATTAATTATCAACACAATACCTTAAAATGGACATGAATATGATCTCTCAACACATCCACCCTGAAAAATTTACGTCCACAGATTTCACAAGTGTATTTCTTGTCTCCATGTGTTAGAAGGTGTTTGTTCATATTGCTCCTACATGAAAATACCTAAAAGAAAAGAAAGTAGGAAGGAAGGATTTTTGGATCACGTCCCACACATGTACAGTTCTTTGCAATTTATCCAATGGAGAGCACAGAATAGATTTACTGTCTTTTTGATTCATTCTGGCCAGAAAAATGCATGAGCTCCTGTTAGGCAGCCAGCAGGCCACCTCAGAAACTGCTGGGATGGCAAAATCCAAGGGCACAGTTCCAAGGAATCGACTGAAACTGCCCATTCATCAGAGGTGGACTTCCAAAAATGCTGCAGCAGAATTACACAGGGTAGAATTAGAAATATTTAGAGTATCTTTTGAACCATGAATGTTCCACCTATGTATAAAAAGACATATCCACAAAATCTACCTTGGTTGATATGTAACACAACCAAATCATCACAACCAGAGGTCTACACACCAACTTAAGAGTTGCTCGAGTACATTTTGCACCATGAATCCTTAAACATTATTAAAATCTCTAGCTGAACCCACACTGTCTGTGATAACTTAACTCTGCAACTTAAGATCATGAGTGTTAAACACCCAAATGCAACAATGCCACGAATTCACTTTGATTCACAATGGAAAACACTCCAGCAGAAAAACTCCACTTTAAGTAACGTAAGCCAAGAGATTTCACTGATAAGACACAGTGGCCATGTGACACTCTACAGTGTGCTACATGTCCTAGAAAAAGGTCTGGCCTGAACTTGTCCTTTGTCCCAACAGCTTCCACTAATGATAGACAGGGTGGGCTCGATATATAATGGAGCTACAGCTGTTCAAAGAGCAACATCTTGACTGGACTCCACAACCTCCCTGGGCAGCCTGTTCCAGGGCTCTGCCACCCTCAAAGCACAAAAGCTCTTCCTCATGTTGAGGTGGAACTTTTTGTGCTTTAATTTACGGCCACTGCTCCTCATCCTGTCAGCGGGCACCACTGAAAAGAGTCTGGCACCATCCTCTGAGACCCGCCTTGGAGATATTTATATGAATTAATGAGATCCCCTCTCAGCCTTCTCTTGCCCAGACTAAACCTGGTATCCTTGGAGCTACAATGCAAAGCCTCACATGGCACAGCTGGCACACACACCCACCTTCCCACACACGGGGCATCCCGAAGGCTCCTTCTTGTAGCGAACCATGTTTTCCGTGCTGTGCTCAAAGTCTTCTCTTTTCACACGCCTCACCCCTTAACAGAACAGTCCCCATCAAAAAAACAAAACAAAAAAAATAAACCATGGTTTTCCGCTCCAATCTGCATCTCCCTTTCAGGTGAGCACTGGAAACAAGAGGGAAACACTGGGAAGGGCCTCAGTGCAGGGTTTAATTGTTAAGGAAAGGGTGATTTCTAAATTAAAACAGTGCCTTAAGGATATAAAAGCAGCCTGCCAGAGTGATGTGTTATTGCTTATTGGTTATTACACCCACTGTAAAGTGTTTGAAAACAGACATTTGTTGTCTGGAAATAGGCAGGTCTAGTAGGCCTTGGTTCTTCAACCAAATATCTGGTCTAGAAATTCCCCCTCACTAAGGAGGGGAGAAGGAAGGAAAGTCTCTAAGGAGAGAGACAACACTCCAGCATCAGCTTTAATGCCCAGTGAGGGTTTCAGAACTCTTTCTCTGCTACTTTCAGGAGGACAGAGGGCTCCTGCTCTTCTGTGACAGCTAAACATGAGACACTTGGCCATTGTCACTCAGCACCTTGTCCTCTGGCTTTCCTCTGGTTTGTGACACAAAAAGAGCCAGTAACAATCATTTATTGTCCAAAGCACCAAATTAGACAATCTGGCTGCTTTTTTTAAATCCCCTTTGGTTTTATCATCTAGACCACTGGAGGCATTTTAATACATATTTAGCAATCTGCCCAGTTTTTTCAGAGTCTTTGAGTACTTGTAACATCCTTAGATGCTTGAGATTTTGAATAGCAAACTCTCATAATCTCATTTTCATATATTCTCAAGAACATCCCACAGCATTCCATCGATACTATATTTATTTTGTAGTCACTTTCAGTTGTACATGGCAGGTTAATTCTCTGCCTTCAGATTTTTCAAGTTAACACACATTTTTCTAAAAAAGGGAGAACAGAATTCAAAGAAAGAAAAAAAGCTATAATTAAAATCAGCTAGTCTAAACTGCTGCATAATAAGCCAAGCAGCTTTCACATGACTGTGAGTAGCACTGGATTCAATCACACAAGCCTGAAAAAGGGTACTTCTCCTAGAAAGTTTTGCACAAAATTAGACAGCTCCCCTCCAGGCTCCATTACTATTATTTTCAATAAATGTCACATTTTGCTGAAACTTGCTACTCTGGATCAGGTAATTGACAATAAAACAAAAAGACAGCTACCATCTAGAAGAATCTAATGGAATCTTATGCACTTTTACCTTCCTACCCCTCCTGCAGTTTCAAGAGTAATAATTAGGTTGATCTGCAGTAAACTTACCTTCCAAGTGTCTTCTTTGATGGTCTAGCATGACATCCTTCCTGTAGAACATCTTATTGCAGATTTCACAAGCAAACTTCTTATCCCCGTGCTTTTTCTTGTGTTTTGAAAGATTGCTGTTTGTAGAAAAGAATCTGAAACACATCTCACACTGGAATGTCTTGTCATCTGTAAGCAAGAGAAACCAGGCAGCTCTTTACAGATGAAAACAGATTTTGTATGTTTGTGAGACAGGCAGTTCTTTTGCTGGATCTGAGTTTTAACATATAATCCATTATTATGTGAACTGAGGAAGGAAATGGAAAAGCATGTGTGTTTCTTTTAGTTTAATTTTGTTTTTCAAAGGCAACAAATACATGTGATGCTAACATGAAAATGAAATCTGGCATTGTTACTTCCTCACCTGGGCTATTTCCATTGTGGTCTAGCATACATTAAGTTTTGGACTGGATTTTGCTCAAGTTGATTCCAGTTTTTAATGTTGGTAAAATCACTACACATACAACAACACGGCACCACACAAACAGCTGTGTCTATGCACCAGAACACTTCTGTCAGTAAAACAGAATACTGAGGTTTCTTGGCACTAATTTCCATTCTGCATGAGGCTGATCTTTTATCATCTGTTAAAAAAATAAAAAGCTGTACTCTGAAAGGAAATGAGAAGCCCTGATTGAATGGTGCTCTAAGGAGCAATTACCTGGGTGATTCTGGACTGACAGTTATTGTGGCTCCACAAAAGTGACCCAGGATGTCATTTTGTAACCATAAGATCACTCAGCATAAATAATATGAGTAGCCACAAGGGGAGGTTATGGGAGAAAAAAACAGGTTCTAGTGATGCTAAGAAAAAAACATCTAGAGAGACTACTGCAAGTACAAAGAATGAGAAAACTGAAGAAAACTGTAATTCCAGAAAAATCCAATCATTAGAACTGGCCCCTGTAGCAGTTCCTCTGTTTTGGTGAAATGAGGTAGAACTTAGTTTCAGGAAAGAAAATCAGAGATGATGACAGGGAATCTGTGACATACAAAGGAAATACAAGTGAGGGTATTAGGCAGGTGAGCAGGAGACACCAAAAAAAGCAGTACCTAAGTGGATGTGTTGCTCTACAGATAATTGGTTGCACTTCTCTCATCAAGAAACCATTTTTTGGGGGGGAAACAGGACAGGTTGTTTCTTGTGATGATGATAAAAGCTAAATTCCTACTCCCCCTCTGTAGTTTCTATGCTGAGATGGATTTGTGGACATCTCCCCAAAATGGAGTAGAGACACCAGAGGAACTGGAACAGTTATCCATTCTCACCTGTCCTGCAGTTATGGAATTCCAGTGCACTCTCTATCCGAAAGGCCTTTTCACACGTGGTGCACTTGTACCTGTACTCACTGTCAACCTGAGGATTGCAAACAGGAGGTGTTTAAGTGGGGGAAAAGCCAGGTCGTGTCATGACAGAGAAATCCTAAATCTCAACCACTTTTTCTGTTTTCTGTCTTTTCCAATTTTAATTCCTTCACGAGGACATTTAAATACACATTGATGCAAAATTCCGATGCTGTATCATCTTCCCATGTTCCCACATCTGAGCTACTGAAAGAAAAGACCATATACCTGTGCATGTAACAGTCTCCTGCCAACCCCTCAGTCCAATACAGACACAATTTTTGAGCAGTAAGATGTGATCTGACTCCAGAACAGATGGCAGCAATCTGAGAGCTGATGTCAAGCAGCAATGGAAATATTCACTAATAGGATGTCACTACATTAGGTGTATTTAACATTTCTACTACAGCAGCTCCAAAAGACCCTCAACCAGGCAGAGTTCACGCCCTTCACTCAGAGTTCACACATTAAAGGACACTGTAAGAGGGGATAAATGAAAAACACAAGCAAACAAGGCTGGAACAATCCTATTTAGTACCATAAACTCAAGTCAGATCTCACCTCTAGATGATGCAGGCACAGCTAACTCCAGCTTGTTTTGCTGTAACTGATGCCTGAAAGCAACTTTCTGCTGGAAATTCAGACATGGAAAAGGGCTGGTATGCTCAAAATCATGTCCACACTCTGCAGGTTCATCAAGCACGAGATGTTACCTCTCCCTATCAGTCTTGTCTCACTCCCATGGGATACCTGCTCACATGGAACTGACCCAAGCTGCCCCTCTGGCACCTGGAATCTCACTGTACCTCTCCACCCAACCTCAGCAAGAGCCCAGGAGTCACTTCCACTCACTTCATTCCTGCTGTGCTTGTAGGAAACGTGCTGCTTCAAGCTCTCCTTCCGACTGAACAGCTTTGCACATTCCTCACATTTGAACAGTTTGTCACCTGAGGGGATCAATCAGGATAAAAAGAAAGCAGTCAGTGATTGATAATAAACAACTCCAGGCAAGACAGGGGAAACCAAAGCATAAGCAATGCAAACAAACAGGCTAGTGATGAGAAACAGTAATTCAGGAGACCTAAATAGTGGATTTTAACCATTTCCAGCAATTTTGTTTATTTCACCCACCCTTTTTTGTGACTATTTTTCACTGAACCCTTAGAATAGGACACAGACTCTTGGGACTGCAGATCACAAGTGAAAAAGCACTCAGCTGACATTTACACAGCTATGTTATCCATGTGCCTGTGAAGGTGGGGGTCATACATGTGTCCATATTCAAAGGGAAAAACAGTTTTGGAAAAAACCCTACATTGCATCTTTGCCTTCACTTAGAAGATGCACCTAATTCAAATGTTAAATACTCTAACTTTCAACTATTATCTTCAGATGCTTTGGTCTGCAAAAGTTAAAAGGAAGAAAAGAAAAAATAACTCCCTTACAGTTAAGTATCCAAATATCTAAAAATAACCCAGCTCTTTTACCCAAAGGTGGAACCAACCAGAGACAAAATCAATACTCAAGTGAGGCAAAAAGCAAACCCACCATGAGAACGGATGTGCCTGCTGAGGTTGCTGCTGTTCTGGAAGATCTTACTGCAGATACTGCACTGATAGACCCTCTTGTGCTCCCCAAGCTGCTTTATCAGCTTCCGCCGAATTCCGTGTCTACTGGAGAGAATTAAACTTCTTTTGAGGGACATGGTGTTTTGGTGATGAGCAAACCTACTGGATCAGAGAAAAAGGCAGGGACTGAAAGGTATCCCACAGGTTGCAAGAGAGTTCCACCAGCTGGCAGAAGCTAAGGAGTGTTATGCTCAGCTCCTGGCAGGAGGGAGGGAGCCTGGATGCAGCTTCCTCAATGCCAGGATGCCCACCCTGGCCACCCCCTGGAAGCAGCAGATGTCAGAGTGTGGCTCATTCCAAATTATCTACACCCAGCATGAACGAGGCAAAAAGCAGCAGCAGAAATTCTCCTTGCTTCCCTCAGAGGAGCAGAAAGGATCTGTTCTGCTTATCCTCTGAAAACATCAGCACTGTTTCAGCTTGGAAAGCTTGGCAGTCCCCATGCAAAAGGCACTGCCAAGCAGCAGCACTGTGCTATCTCCCAGCACAACCACATGCTGAAATGCCTTTTTGATGGCTCTGTGTCTGCTAAGGACTTCAATATCAAAAAATCGAGTGCTTCATTATACAAAAAAACAATTAAAAAAGCCAATTTTATGGAGACAAACGGCACAAAAGAATGTAAATGAATCAAATAATACTTAGGAGTCTCCCTGAGGTTCTGTTATACTGAAGTTTTTTCCTCCTACTGCTCTAAATCTGAAGTATCACACACAAAACCAACATGAAATCATTCATGAGTTAAGATGACAAGCAAGACTGAATCATAGTAATAATGGTTAACATATTTTTTCTCTTAGCACAAATCTCTTTGCCTGTCTAATCACCAACAATCAATAGGAGTAGTATTTCAGTTGGCAGCTACAGAAGGCTTTTGGAATCATACTGAATAAAAGCAGTAACATGATGGAAAATGAAATTCTCGTTTATGTTCCAAAATCCTACCACCAATATGGCATCACCTTCCAGTGCACAAGCCATCTCTGTGGCATTCAGAGTCAGCTCTTGTAGCAGCAGCAGCAGCATCACACAATTTTATGCTGATAAAAAAGAGCATCTCTGGTCCCAGAAGTCAAGCAGAACATGCTACGCAATCTTAATTAAACCTAAGAGGAAATTCTGCATCCCAGAAACACTTACTTTGTCACTGAACTGATGCTATTCGTGGTGCTAGGCATCTTTCCTAAAACCAAATCCATAATCCTCTCTTCTGCAGCTGGAGGCAGGGCCACCTCTTCTGGAGGGACCTCAGTTACAACGTCAGCTACACGTTCCACTGCAAACACACCACAGAAATACAGGGTTATTGTGGACAGCTAGAAATAAAACCTCAAATGCAGAATTTCTAGTAACATGTGGCACTGGACAAATTAATTGTCCACAAACATGTTCACAGAAGAATCACAGAACAGTGTGGGTTGGAAGGGACCTTTAAAAGTCATCTAATCCAACCACCCTGCCATGGGCAGGGAAATCTCTCATTCCATCAGGTTGCTCTGTACAAACTGCCCTTGAATGTTTCCAGGGATGGGCCATCCATCACCTCTCTGGGCAATCTGCTCCAGTGTTTCATCACCCTCATCATAAAAAACTTCTTCCTTGTATCTAATCTAAACTGACCCTCTTTTAGTCTAAAGCCATTCCCTCTTGTCCTGTCACAACAGGCCCTGCTAAAAGGTCTGTCTCTATCTTTCTTACAGGGCTCCTTTAGGCACTGGAAGGGGCTCTCAGGTCTCTTTGGAGCCTTCTCTTTCTCCTCTCCTGTCCTTCTCCTGGCTGAACAACCCCAACTCTCTCAACCTGAGAGGTTTTTGTGGCCTCCTCTGGACCCAATCCAACAGCTCCAGTCCTTCCAGTGCTCAGGACCCCAGAGCTGGAGGCAGTTGTGCAGGTGGGGTCTCATGAGGGCAGAACAGAGGGTCACAATCACCTTCCTTGAGGGCAGCCCAGCACACAGGGGGTTCCAGCTGACCATGAACTGTAAAATTTGCTACTACAACTTCCCTTCAATGGAGGCAAGGTCCTTTCTAGAATAAACCTTAAGGCAGAGAGGAGGGCATCTCCTCTTGAGAGGAAAGACACTTTCTCTGCTGTTCCTTCCTGCAGAAAGCCAGGCAGGTCTCATAACCACCACCCTGTGTTCCTCTGGGCCTCTCTATTCCTAAAACCATCAGGAGAATGCAGGCAATCTAAGTGTAGGTGCTGCAACATTCAGCATAGGCAAGGCCCCTCAGAGATCATTAACTAAGTCTGTAAAGATCATTAATTAAGTCTGTAAATTGTCTGATTTACTGACCTAAGAAAAAACCTCCACCTTGTCCCTATTCTCTTTTTTAGGCCTTTCTGAGAAGGCATCAATGCAGACGTATGAGGGGATATACTGCTTGGCATTTTCTAAAGTTCTGTTTTACCTGCAGGATCTTTCTCTTCATCAACAACAAGAGGTGTTTCTGCTTTTGCTGTTTTGGCCTTTCTGCCCCTCCTGGCCTTTCTCCTGGAGTCTGTGCTGGCACTGGCTGCATCACTGGGCACTGGCTGGTCCGTGGGGGGAACCTCTGCTGCTTTCTCTGGCACAGCATCACTTGGGCTGGGTTGGGGGGCACCTTTGGCTTGTTCCAGGTGGCTCAGCAAGTGCTCTGGGTGGATGGGAAAGAACAAGAGAGTAAGGAAGAAACTGCCCTGAAACCCTCAGATGGAACCAGATAAAGCCCATTTATCACGTTCATCTCACTTTGGAGAGACTCACTCCAAATTATTTCAAAGGAGGTCACAACACCTTCCTAAATGAAAGCAGACACTTTATCAAACACTGAAACAGTTACTCAGATGGATTGAATTTTTAAAGAGATTTGTTAGATATCACAGTAAGAAAGGTTTTGCTCACTAATAACAGGTACTTTTTTCCCAAATGCCCAAGTTGTTTATGGGCCTAGGCCACCTTTTAAAAAATGATTCATCAAATGGTCAGAGCTCCTAAATATTTTAAGTTCTTTTGAAAACTACATCCTATGGCTGCAAAAACATGCAGAAAAAAAAAAGGTATTTCCTTACCTTTACTAAATCTATGTCATAAATACAAGACAGACAACATCACAAAGTATAAACTGATGTCACTGACCTTACACTGCTCATGCAGTTCCCCATCCTTGATTTTCCTGACAGTCACATCTCACTTGTCTTATCTTCTAGACAAGTTTTATTTCTTCTAGATTCAACATCAAGTTTGTTTGCCCACAAACTGACAACTTATACCCAAACTTCACAGTTTTACCTTCCACACCACCCTTTTTCTTAAAGGAACACAAAAACTAAAACCTTTATCCTACTGCACCATGGATGGTGCATGGCTTCACAGCTCTGGAACAGCAGAATCCTGATGATGATTCTCAGCATTCTCTGTTGAATTTCTAGGACTTCTTACCTGTCAGCAGCTGAGGCTCTTGGAAAGCAGATGAACACACTTTACACATCCACTGGCTGGGCTTTGCCTCTGCAGTTCCACTGCCTTCTGGAGTGTTCACTAAATCACAGCAAGAAGAAATACTGAAAAGCTTTGAAAATGGGAAGGTAGTAAATCCCTGTAGACTTTTTTTAATCTTGCAATAACTCCCTGAGTATCACAAGGCACAATTTAGGCAGTTAAGAGGCCCATGGGGGCAGTTGGGACCACTTCAGGATTTTCCAAACATGAACATTTGAAACATCAGAAGATACTAAATGATGCCAGGAGAGAGTATCAGTGCTCTTGTAAAGTCCTGAGCCCTCCTTTACCATTTTCTAAAGAACTGTGATTATCAAAATCATGATATAAAGCAATTTTTAGCACCTTTAAAACCAGTGTTACCAGTGCTCTTCTGGGTCAGCTGAGGACAGAAGCAGAAGCCTCTGCTCTCTGTGAAGAGCATGGCAGAGTAAGAACATTTGGATTAATGGAAGTAATGATGAGGACAGTGAAAAACTGGGTTTGAGCAGTTCCATTAATTAGATGTGCAATGAAACCACCATATTAATGCTTTAATTAACATATCAGCTCAAGACAGATAAAGAAAATACAGAAGAAATTAGGGAGAAAATGGAACTGGAATGAAAGAGAAGAAAAGAAAACCAGGAAAACAGTTACTCTGCTTACAGTCCTTTACACAGTATTTTAGTCCTTGGATAATGTGTCTGAATTTGTCAAGAGGACCTGCTATTCTGAGATTTTTTTGGCCAACATAAAGCTGAATATTCCAGTGTACAAGACTCCCCCAGAGGAGGAGGAGGATGACACTTAAGTTTGGGTAAGTGAATGACAGCACAGAGAGTCCAAATTGTGCCTCAGTTTCTGCCACAGGTTTCCTGGATGATCATTAGCAGGTCAGTTCATCTCTCTCTGCCTGAGGACCCCTTCTGTAATGGGACAATGAAGTTCTTCCTCCTTCTCAGTGTTGGGTCTTAGACCAAAATAAAAGATTCTCTGAGGCAGAGGTTGTTCCCTGCTACAGGTTACATTCAACATTATGCACCACAGAGGTTTGATCTCATCCATGCTGTAATAAATAAATAAGTAAATAATGACAATACAGCAACAGAAATTCCTTCTTCACAGGTTACATAAAGAACTTCTTGAGAACTCTGTCCAGGAGGACAAAACCAGCAAACTTAAACCTCAAGATTCCACATAATTTAATTTTCCCTGACTCTGCACTTCCCTTGCTCCTCAGCTGCCTCAAGCAGTAAACCCAGAAACCCTTGTTGTGCACTGGTTTGTCAGGAAGAGTCAGGTCCTGTTTAGGTTCCCACTTCCTCAGACTTCCAGGGTGGCTGCAAGGCAACGTGGTTTACTTGGAACCACAGATCTGTCTGTTGGCAACTGTTTTGTACGACTTGAGGCAAACAGAATCAAAAGGAGAGTGTTTTGTTTTGGAAGCACCAAAACACTACATCAGTGGGAACTCTTTAGGGTTCCCAAAAGAGAATAGGCAGAATTTTGTTTCTATTGAACTTGGACTTTCAGAGAGCAGGATGAAGGATGTAGGAGAGGCTGTTCAAATTCTTCATAGTCCCTCGCCCTATAAAATCAATAATGCCAAACTGAAAGACAGCTCCTCAGTCAATGTCACATTTTAGCTGTGACAGTATCCAAGATGAACAAATGGACCCTCTGAAGAATTGCTCTGTACAGATCTGCAGCAACTGTCCTCCTGGCTACTGTTAGTATTAATAAGCAAAATTCAGGGAAGGAACCTTTTCAAACAACAGACTCAGAATGGTTTCCTTTTGATCCCCATCTCCACGTGTACTCTGAGCCTACTTTTTGACATGGAAATTTGTGCTAAGTGGGTTCTGAAATTCATTGTTCCACTTATCAGAGATTGGAGGGGAGGGGCACTGCTTCATAATCAGAGTTCAGAGTTCCTATGATACCATTAGTTATTTCCTGAGCCATATGTTCTTTGCCAGGAGAATCTGTATCACTTACTAGTTTATTTAAATTTGAGTTCCTGTAATCCAGAACAGTCTGAACTCTAATAGGCTTCTGTTATTATTGTAATTTGGGGATGGCCAGTGTACTTGTCATTTCCAAACTCTTCTTACATTTACCCAGTCTCATGTTTTCTTCTAGAACCTGATCATTTGAAGTTTGCACAGACAGTACGAAGGTTTTCTCTAGGTTTGCCCCCATTGCAACACTATCCACATCCAAAATCAGGAACAGTTGTGTTTTTCATGAAAATCATCTTCCTAAAGGTTTATTGGCCCCTCTGTTTCTTTTTAACCTGTATATGTATTTTAATCACCATGCCCATGAAAATTAAAACTTAGACTTTCAAATCCTCTCCTAATTAGTATTTGCTGTAAGCTATTTAACCATAATATATGCATAGAAGTGTCACACTTAAGAGCTCTGAAGATCTTTATCTGTCCCCTACCTCTCTTAAAAGCACTGTACTTTTGCATACCTGCTGGATCAGCTGCTGCTATGTTGGATTTCTTTGTTTTTTTATGGGGTAAGACAGCAGATGAAGGTTTTGAAGAGATCTTATTCCCCTCTTTATCAGATTCCATCACTGCCAAGCACGTATCTGTGAAGAGGAAAAACAGTTCATCTTCTTTACTTTCCAGACCCTTTGACTCTCTTGCTTTGTGCTGAGAGCAGTAACCATAATCAAAAAGTTTTATTCTGTAATGGGCCTGCAAAAAACATTCTTATGTAAAATTTTAACCAGGATATTCTTACACTTGAACCTCATGCAATGTGTTTTTAATATTCTGGAGTGTACTGTGAAAGTGCTGAACAGATAGAGCAGGACATACTTAATATTTTTAAATACCCATATCCATGTGAAAATACATGAAAAGAGGAAAAAGATGAAACCTCTCAATACCAACAAGAAACATCTCATAATTCAGAAGCCCATTAACTGCATCAATTCAGCTGTAGCACTTGAGACTCTGCCCATGATCAAGATCAGCCATGGGGCACACTGATGGCAATGGCCTCTCCCCAAGCATTTGTCACCCCAAATTATACTCAGCTTAGCAGTAAATACCATTCAGGGAGTGCTCTCAACTCGAGAGCAGGAAGAAACCCCCTGCAATGCTAAAGGACCACGCCCTTCAGCTGTAGAAATGAAAAAGTAAGAGAAAACAAAGGGGCAGAGGAACAACAGAATTCTGGCAATTCTAATTCAGATTCTAAAAAAATCTGCTGCCTTTCTTTCCAATGCACAAAGAGTCATGTGGATCTTACTCTAGTGCATCCCCTGTCTTAAGTTAAATGTAGTTTTTTAGAACTGTGTCACAGTTCTGTGCAACACCAAAACACTTTTACTGCAAGTGAAGAAGACTGGTTTCTTGAGGAAACCTGCATATATGTTTAGACTCACTGATATTCGAGTTCCTTTGCTCTTCTACCCAGGAAAAGAGAAATGTTTTTGATGCAACCACCAATTCTTTAGTTAAGAACTATTCATTCAGGCCGTTCACTCTGGAGGCTCAGTCATCAACTAAGCCACCCATCTTCAAAAACTTTGCTGTATTATGGTGAAGAATCTATGCTTTCTCCTTGCAGGGCACCCCTGTAAGCAGGTTAGCCTGACTCAGGGTCAGAGCCTACTGGATAAACAGCCCTGTCAACTACAACAGCAAGGGACTGTCAGTCCCTGTCAGCTCTGGGCCCTTAGGAAGGAAAAAAGGCCCCCACACATACCATTGGCAACACTAGTGACCTGCTTCAGCACTGGCTTTTCCATTTTTTTGGCGTAAAAAGCTGCATACCACACTCGCAGCTCAGTTCCTGGTGGGATGTCCTGGGAGGTGGTGAAGTAAATGTCATTGTCATGCTGGAAGGCAGTTAAGTTTTGATGCTCATATTCTGTGGCCGGTCGCACCATCATCATCCAGTTGCAATCATCCTCATTTGTGGTGTCAAAATAGACCAGAGGCCCATCCTTCTGGAATACCTACCAAGGAAAATATGTATATAATAAAAGCTCTAATAAATAATTAAGAAAAGATTTTATTTGCTGCTTCTGCAATGGCTTCTTTTCAATGTACATGAGACAAGGCAAGCCTCAATGTTTGCATCAGGCACATTTCATTTATCAGTCACACCCTCAGATGACTAAGTCTGACACACTACCAGGAGCAGGATGGGAACAAACTGAACCTTTATCCTAAGAATTCTTGCTATAGCTACCAGTTTCTTAAAAAATTACTGGATACAGGAGAATGGAGGGGAATGCAAAGAGCACAGTGTGAAACACCCATCAGTATGAGTCACATTTCTGTATCTTTACTCATGAGTTAGGTATTAGTGAAAACTAAGACTGAATTCCACTTTTAATGTAGCATTTTTCCTACCAAAACTTGTCAAGAGAGGAGTCAAGCGAATCCAAGACAGAAAAAAAGCCCAACTTACTCTGCATGTTCCATTAGCCTAAACAATCAAATTGAAGAGACTCATTAACTGCCATAATTGTTGTCCCTCTTGTATCATCACATGCAGAAGGTGAAAGCCAACCAGTTTTGCTGGCTGTATCTCTTACAAGGATTTTCACTTCAAACACACAGAACAGGCCTCCAGTTTGGTTCTTCTGCACCTTGCCCAGAGAATGTTTGCTCAGCTCACCCATTGCAGGGCACACCTAAAAGATGTTCCAAATAATCCCCCTACTCACACCCTTTTTTCCATAGTGTTAAAGAGCATAATCTCATCACAGGTAAAACTGACTCCTTGTTGCTGCTTTTCATGTGCTGTGTCTTACCTTCAAGGGAAAAACTGATTCCTTCTCCATCTTGAGAACTCTCTTGCATTCAAATGGGCCAAACTGGGTACGTTTCACTAGCTGGGTCAGGGCAAACACTCCTTCAGTCCCATCTTCCAGTTGTCTTATCTCCAAATTAGAAGGCAGAGAAGACCTAAAAATTGAAGAGAGAATTGAGAAACAAACAAAAAAAAAGGTTACACATGGGACAACGCTGCAGGATTCCATGAAAGAGAGAAGTCAACACCAATTTCTCCAATCTCTGGTAATCAGCCCAGCCAATACCATGAGCAGGGAGAAAGACCCTGGGGGTGGTGGTGGGCAGCAAGGTGGACATGAGGTGATGTCCCAGCAGCAAAGGGGGCCAAATGCATCCTGGATGGTATGAACATTAGAGGACAACTGGAGATAATTAGACAACTAGAACAATTAGAGGACATAGTCTTAAGCTGAGCCAGGGGAGGTGTAGGTTGGACATTAGGAAGAATTTCTTCACAGAAAGGGTGATTAGATATTGGAATGGGCTGCCCAGGGGAGTGGTGGAATCACCATCCCTGGGGGTTTTTAAGGAAAGACTGGATGTGGCACTGAGTGCCATGGTCTGCTTGATAAGGATCAACCAAAGGTTGGACTTGATGATCTCAGAGGTCTTTTCCAACCTCAGTGGTTCTGTGACTGATTCTGTGACTGTGAACAGGGGCAGCCAACAGACTGAGGCAGATTGACCCCTCTGCTCTGCACTCACTCAATTCTATGGATCTACTGCCTTCTCTTCCAGGCTCCCAGTATGGGAAAGATGTGGACAAACTGGAGTGAGACTGGGGGAGGACCACCAGGATGGCCAAGGGTCAGAGCAGTCCCCCTGTGACAAAAGGTTGGGGAAGCAGTTTTCCTTCTGCCTTGTGGCTCCTTTATAACAAGCACTGACACACTGATCACAAGTGATTCTGTGCCTCTCTCATTCACCAAAAGGCTTCTGAGAAGAACTATATGTAATATAGTTACTACATGTAACAGAGAACATCTTCCCAAAAAATCGTATTACTGGAACCACTGTATTGGTTTCACAGACACCAAATGCAACTCTGTTTTTTCAGGTCTGTGCTAACAGATGAGAAGCTAAAAATAATCAGCCAGCCTACTGACTACTCTACAAAAGTTGACACTGGCAGAACTGCTTTACTGTCTAGATGAAGAGAAATACAAAAAGATTGCAATCATAGTGATAAGCAAATTAATTGAAACAAAAATGCTTCCAAACATAGAATAAGCAATGTTAGAGACAGGGAAGTTCAGGAGATATTTCTCAACACTTTTTTTCTAACTCTTATGGTTTATCTATTTTGTCTCTTTACTAGGACAGAGGAAACAACAGTTGTGGTTAAGCAACTAGACTCTCTTTTTAAAGATTCATATCCACTCTGTGGTTAAACTCAACCTCAGACAACACACTCTCTCAGCTACTGTTCCCCAGATGTAAAATAAAGACTGCAATTATATTTCTTCTTTCCTTTTCTCATCTTACCTGATTTCAGCTGTAAACTCTTTAGGAAAATAAGTAATTTTTTTTCTGTAACACAGTCAATTTTAAATTCTGCTTTCAAATCTACTTTCCAGCAGCCCAAATTTCCACTAGGGAAAACTTGGCATCTGCATGTCAAAGGCTGAAAAACAGTGTATGCATCATATTTGCAAACATTCATGGCTGGAAATTCTGGACACTGGTAATTTTCCACTGTACAAACAAGTAAGAGCATTAAATTGCAAGGAACAAACCAAAAGAAAAATAGATAAAAGGTAAGAAATAACAGTTTCACTTGTCATTGAATCTCTGTAGTACAGGCTAAAGACTCAATGCACTGCCCAGTTTCTGTGTATAAGAAAAGCACCTCCATCCCCAGTCTCTATTATTCCTACATTTATTTTGAAATTACCCTCAAGAACAAAGCACCTGTAGTGTCAGGGCTGTTAACCATTAACAGCTGCTGCAGGGGATCATCCACAGCAGGTTTCCAGGCACAGGAAGGTGGTGCCTGGCAGGGAAGTGCCTTTTCTGGGAAGGCCCAGAAAACCAGTGGCAGCTCCTGCACAGGGTGGGACATCAGGAGCATCCTGCCCAGGCACAGAGGGCTCGTGGCATCCATATGGCAGATCCAGCACATCCAGTATTTGTTACAAAACCATCCTGGGAATACCCACTATGGCCTACACAGCCAGCATGTGCCAGACTTGCTGCCCACGTGCCCATGTTTTCTGTGACTTCCCAAGAAGAAATATGGAAGTCCTGAGCACATCATATAACCCATGAAGCCATCTGAACTCCATTTGAACTCTCTTCCCTTTCTGGACTTGTACTGCATCTTCACAATAGTTGGTTCTTTTCCTTAGCCTTAGTACATTTTACACCTTAATATGAATTTTGCTGACAATGCCTGATTGTCTCTTTCTGTAAAAACCACTACTCAGTGTTGTTTTCTCCCAGCTAGATTTAGTCTATTTGTTTCTTTTGGCAAACATGAGCAATTCTGCTGTGCTGTCACAGATCTTCTGACAGAGCTATTACCCCTAATCATTCCTAAAAACCCACAGTGATGAGAACAACTTGTTTTGCTTCTAAGTGGAGGAATGACAGAGTTCAAAGCAAGCAGGAAGACACAACACAAATGAGAAATCCTCACACACTTCTCTGAAACTATTATGGTGCATTTGAGGAGGGGAAAAAGTGGCAGGTACTCAATCAAGACAGAAGTCATCACCCCATCTGGTACTACCTGACTTTTTGCCAGAAACCTCCACGAAGAAACCAAGTCCTGATGAGCAGCAAGTTAATTTTTTGGCTGCGATTCAGTACAGCACTCAAGTGTGTGCATCAATTTTTCTATTTAATCAAGGCCATGTGCTCTCCATAAATTTCTGTAGTCCACTGGGACTTCACTTGCCAGCTGTCAGCAACATCCACTAGACAGCAAATATGGTTTAAAGGACTAACACGGGTGTTGGGTTAGTCAGAACTAACACAAACATTGCTCACCTTGCCCTGCTCAATACAAAGGAGTCTTTGACTGTCACCACTGGGCCCAGCTCAGGACACTCCGAATCATGGTACTGCCCACAGTCCTCACACCCTGCAAGGAAGCAGAAGGAAAAAGGTTGATGGAAAACACTGTTTTAAGCCAGCTGCCTCCTTCTTTGAAGCAAAACCCAGCACCAGGCAAATACATACACAGAGAGGCAGATGTTTATGTATATTGTTTAAAGGAACATGAATAATTGAACATGGAGTTGATAGCTGGCACCTGCATAGGTGAGATAACACACACTGTGATCAGTACTATCAGAAGACAATTGTTTGAATTCTCCCTCAAAGGAAAATAATTGCTTTACATACACAGTAAATATTCTGCTTAAAGATGGCATTGTTCAGATGAAGTGCTGTAACATGTAGCAGCTAAAGAAAACAACACTACTACCTTTCTCAGAACCTGGGCTGTTGGTGTTTTCAGTGACAGGAGGCATAAACCCAGCACCAGAACTGTCACAGACCTCAACAGGGCACAAACACATTTTGGGAGCCCAGCTCTGGCCTTGCCTGGCCCACACACAATTTTCACCCACAGCACAGGGAGAGAGACTTCCAAGATACCTCCTGGTGCCTTTCCAAACAAGTCATCTGGCTGCACAATACACTTTGGCCACTTAATTCATTGTCAGTTTACCTAAATTAACTTTTAGTTTAAGTGACTATAAATTACCCAGACCCCAGTGGTTCCTAAGAAACCATTTTCAGATCAGGATAATTTAAGGCTTTCTAAAATAAGATAACAGGATTCCAAATGCATATACACTGCTTCACTATGAAAAAATAGCTGTCAAACTGCTCTGCCTGGTCAGCTGCTGACACAGCTTCAGAAGAGATCATCACACAGGGGTTATATTCCTGTAGTGCCATTTCCATCTGAGCTCCACAATTTCAAGGGCAAGTCAGGTAACCACAGTAAGGATGCAAAGAAGAGGGTCCCTACACCTTCTGTGGGAAGAGACATGACAAAAGCCATGTCATTCCAGTGTATGTCCTCTCTGGTAAAGTTACTCTGCACTCCCAACTGGACACCTCTCCCCTCAAGTATTTGTCACAGTGAACAAAAGGCCTTTTTCTAAGAAAAGGGATCTCAAACTTCAATACACAGCTCCATGTTCTTTCTTCTTCTGGCAACAAAAACAGCTTAGCAGGGAAAATTCACATATATTTGACAAAGAGGAATACTGGTTGCTGGAACCCCCCAAGCCTGGCTGCTGCCTCCTGGTGAACCAAGGAATGAAACAACCAGCTCTTCCCATCAGTTCATCTTTCAGCTGAATGAATTTCCCAGTCTGGTTTGCTGTACAGCACCAGACAGCTGTATCAGAGGAAAGGATCTGTGGGCAAGTGCTACCCACAAAGCATCAGCATCAAAACTCAGCCTACAGCTGTCCTGTTTACTGTACCACCATCCCCACTCCTTCAGTTGTGCCTGTTGCTCACACTGTGCTTAATATTACTGAAATAACCTGGGCTAAATACAGATTTCCCAGGCCAGAGAGGCTGGAGGAGCCACAGAGGAATGTGTAAACCAGACTGCTGAAAAGAACTGGATTACCATTCACAAAGCGTTGTCAAAACCAACAGGGACAGCAAGAAATAGCCAGAGCAACAGCTTCTCCAACAGGCTTTGCTGTCAAAGGAAACTGCTGTTTTCCTTATCTTCTGACTGCATCAAGGCACTCCTCACTCCTGCAAAGATAAGCCTCTGCTCTGGGTTCAGCAAGGTGAAGACAGCACTGTCCACAACCACATGCAGCAATAAGCCACACATTCCTCTCACTCCCTTCCAGAGGAATGACCAAATCCAGGGCAATATGACACTGGCATTGTGCAGCCTGTCTCAATACCCAAGGGATGCCTTCCAGCAGCCATTCTCCAAAGCTTTTACACTTACCCTATGAGGCACTTTAAAGCTATTACAGCCACAGGAGAAATAAAAAAATTATCATGAGAATAATCCTAAAATACCCTGGGGGGGACTATATTCACAGACTCATTAAAAGAAATATTCCAAAACTCTCCTGTCTACGAAATACGTATTCAAAGGTATTATTTATAGGAGTGCACAGTATAACTTATAACAACTCACTTTTTCAGAACATAAGCAGTCCCTATGTCCCATGGAAAAAACTAATTGCAGAGAGCACAAGAAAGCTCAAGACAGTCAATGACCACAGACTCCACTGGAAAGAGGAAAATCATGTGTGTGACACCTTCTTTCTGTGCAATTAGGAGATGGCATCACATCCCTATTCTCGTTATTCATAGAATCTCTCTGTGAAGGGGAAGACAAGGTAACTTCACTAATGGCATCTGCAACTCAAAAAAATGCCAGCAGTCAACACTATTTTTGCAGGACTCAGTGGTGGAGGGAAAAGCAGAACTTTCTGATATAATTGCTATAAGGTTGATGTGCAGCTGTGGAGCCATCAGGGGTAAAATACTGTGGATGCAAAAACCAAGGGCACATTCTGCTCTGCCCTGATCAGATCCATGATGTCTGGGCCCTCTCTGCTCACACAAGAGGACTCTACCTATATTAGTTTTTTTCCACTGTGACACCAATCCTGCACGTCCAGGCTGGTGACAAAGGTAAGGCTGCAGGGCTAATATGCCACTGGAAAACAAGCCCACTGGCCAAGCTCCATCAAGGACAGGCCACTGCCCACCACAGCCCCTGGCACACCACTGCTGCAGCCTTCCCCCACACACTGTGATCCCGTGGGTCCAGAGCCCAGGCCAGGGAGCCCAGGCTGGCACTCAGGGTTGTGCACAGGGCAGAACAGGAACACAGGCAGTGAATGCCACAAGTGAGACTTGTCAGGGCAGTTGGTGCATCTCAAACCAGGCTTGTTCTGAAAGAATAATGAGTTTGCCTCCCCCTCCTGTGGAGGTGCAGATCTTCAAGTCAGACCAGAGGTCAGAGTTCCCCACAGACACCCCTGGCTGCTAAAGCTGGCTGTATAAACAAAGGCTTACACTGGTGTTAGGCCTTCAATCTCACTTACTTCAGACATGAAAAAGCTGTTCTGCTCACTCACATTCAGAGGCTTGGTTGTGTGTTTGCCAAGAGAATCAGCATGTGCATGCTTACATTACACAACCTCCTCTCCATTCCTCCATCAGCTGTTTGAGCCTCTTCTACATGAAATATTTTTCTAAATAAAATCTTAATCTGTTTCAATCTTTAATTCCAAACATTTTGAGGAGACAAGTCACACATCAGGGAAGTCAGATCTTTTTCCTGATACTTACAAATAAACATAATCTCATCACTGCCATCTTCAGCCATTTTTTAAACCTGCCAAAATACAAAAGATGAAGTTAGTTCCAAACGACTTTGATTTTCCAGATTATGTAAACATCCCTTTGTGAAGTAATGATGCTGACTGCTCCAGAGCACACCCAAACACATTACTGTTCCTGCACGATTATCACTGGAAAGTTAAAGAAATTAAAGTTGTTAAAGCCCTCCAGTGACTGCTGTATCATTACATGTGTCCCCTGCTACAAGTTCCTGTGCAGCATCAGAACATCCAAGGCCTAATCCAGGACAGCAAAAACCACTGCAGGAACAAGGTCCAGTGCAACATTGCATTGAATAGTAGTTTAAAAAAATGAAGGGTAGATTACTTATTTAATAAACACAATAATCTTAAGAACCTAAAAACTGCAGACACAGTCACAGATTTGTTCCAAAGGCAAAAGTATATTGTGGTAACAAGCATCAGAAAACCTGGGAAAACAAATCCTCCCTCTGTCACTGGCCTTCCATGAACTGGTAACTCACCAATTTGCTTTCACAACTAAACAAGGATAATCTATATTTACTTCATTTTTGTCAGTCTAAAGACTTGCATACACACTATCTATTGCTCCTTAATGATTAAATTATGGTTGGCAAAAAGTCTGATTATGTACAGCTAAGATCATAACAGAAGCAGGAAGATATCTGGAAGATAATTTTCCCTTTTCTAACCATGAAAAGGCCCTCCTTTTCAAACAAGCAATTTTCCCAATATCCCAGTGAGAGGCAAAGCAACAAGATCATGATCCAAGTCTACAAGATGAGGCTGCAGAAACAGCAAGTAGAGAATAAGAAGGAGAAAGTCTGAACCTGTGAGAGGGAGGAGGACAAGAGCAGAAGAAACATGACACACCAAAACAGCAGAGCCCTGTTTCAAAATATATAAAGCATTTGCTACTACTGCAACAAAAACCAAGCCAAAGATATGCACAAGCAGAGTCATTACTCAGGATGAGGACAGGAGCAAGGCTTTCCATTAGTTTACTCTTGAAGGCTGATGCTCCACGTGCTCTGCCTGGCTGGGCTGTGGAAATAGGCCTCAGGCTGGAGCTGCTTCTGCACAGGTACCAGCTCGACTGACTCCTCAGCACAAGTCCCACACAATCCCTTTCACTGCTTCAGGAAGGATTCCTCACTTGTGCCAAGTCTGCTGCTAAAGCCTGGGAGCAATGTCTGATCCCAGCTGCACCCACACCCCGCTTCACCTCCAGCCTTCAACACGAGCTGGAAGAGGTTCCTTCACCAATCCATAAACAATTCCCAGTTAGCAAAGGGCAGTCCATCACCACACGAAGATGCACTGGGTGGAAATCCAGCACAACTGATGGGAATACAGCCTAAGGGGGAGCCTGGCATTCCCACATGGTCTGTCCCAAGCACTGCACTCCCCAGCTCCACCTGTCAACAGCAGGATCCCTCCTAACACCCCCTGCCCTGGGAAGGGGACAACACTGCCTATCTGTGGCACAAGCTGGGCCTTTTTTGGCTACAGCTTTTGGGGACTAAACTCATACAACAAAACAAACATTTATATAAGCCCAATACTGAGCACAACAGCAGTTCAGGAAATTTCCCCAGAAGCTCTTACCCTGGGAGCACAGCAAACAATGCAATAAGTATTAGGGAACCCAGAGTACAACGGTGCAAAACAAGCCACAGAAAGCACGTTGTAGGATGATGTCAAAAACGGTTTGTCTTGCTTTTTATCCAAGACCTTTTAGGGACACTTTGCACTATTTCAAGAGGTGTACATCCAGTTATTTTAACATACTTGACAAGTCTTGTCAGGACAAGACTTTAATCCTAAATATGGCTGATTTAACAAATAATGTTCTCAGCCAATGGTTCAGGGATGCAGTGCAGCCAGACCAGCAATGCTGCTGCGTGACCTGCTTGGCAAAGGATTCACCTTCCAGGATGAATTCCTGAGTCACATCCTTGACAAACAGCAGGCTGAGGACACACAACATTAGAGGAGCAGCAAAGTCAGTCTTATTCCAGGGGCTGTCAGATGAGAACAGCAACAAAGGGGCAGGGAAATCATAGCAGCATCAACGTTGTTCAAGGTGACGGGGAGAAAACACACAGATCCATCAAATGTCCACCTTTGGAAAGGGCACCACACCTCAGCTATCATCTGCAGCAGTGCAGTTTTCCTCTCTGCACCAAACATTTCTGTTCTGCACGTCGCAGAATTTCTGATGGACGACCCGCTGTGCTCTGAAATAGTGTCTGGTTCACAATCCTGATTTACAGACACGTGCTCCTCACCCAAAGGCTTCAAAACTCCTGCCAAACCTCACGTGTATTTCCCCAGGAGTTTCTGAAGTAAATGACACTGTGCCACCTGCTCCAGCTGGTAAAGAGTCACGATGTGCCACGTGGGCTCACATGACAGCACTGAAGACAAGCTTCAGAATTTTTTTACCCTCTTTCTGCTGTTGCTCTGGGCCATGTCCGAGTTTTGGGTTGTTTTGGGTTTTTTTTTAATTTTCAAGCATTTGTACCAGAAAAATACTCCATTAAGTCACTCATCCTATTGCTCATAATTCTGCTTATCTTCCAGAGATAACTAAAGCTTCTGGGAATTCCAGGTGTTTTTTTATATAAAACAGAGAATTATCATTAGCAGTGAATAAACAAGTGAAAACTACACAAAAGAAATCAGACCAGGTACACGGCCTAATTCTGATGGCAGTAAAAGAGCAGCAAATCACTTTTTTTTTCTCTTGTATAAATAAATTTGTGCCTTAGAGCACACAGCTATGCACAAAAATTCCAGCTGCAACACAGGCTTGTGAACATATTTGGAAGCCAAATGAAGACACTGAGGGGCTGCAGCATCACAGGCACCTGCCTGTGGAGCATGATGTGCATATTACTGTCAAGGAACCACTTGAGCTGTAAGTGGTCCAAAAATATACCTTCCTCCTTACAAACTGCTGAAGGAAGAAATAAGGGTCTTACAAATGGATTTTAAAAAAAAAAAAAAAGGTAAGAATAATTAAAAAATAAATCCAATGCCTAAAAATCCATGCTTGAACTTAAAAGACCAACAAGGCAGAATTCAAGTTTCCCTTTCTTCAGTTTTCCATCAGTTTGAGAATGGGTTTCCACTAAGTGTGAATAAATAACATGAAAACACGAGTGGACGGGTGCTGCAGACACACGTGTGCAAGAACCCACTCCACAACCCAGTTTTCCTCATGATGTAGTAGAGCTTGTTCACGCTACTGCTCAAAGTAATTGCAGAACATCTGGTAAACTACAGCGAGGCCTTCTATTTCTACTAAATTATGGCCATTCTATCAATTACTGTGGAGAAGGAGGGGGGCGATTGCTACATCAGGCACGGGGGGGTCACGCAGTAACT
>WEIV01009749.1:123289-164146 GCA_013390005.1 Calyptomena viridis
GCGCGGGGTGCGGCGGGAGGAGCGCGGGGAACCGGCGTTACCTGCCCCGGGAATGGCCAGACCCGGATCGGATCCGCGCTCCGGGTTCCGATCCGCTCCGGAAACCACGCGCCAGCGGAAGCCGGCGGGGCCGGGCGCGGAGCAGGGCGGGAAGTGTAGTGCGGGGGGCGGCGGCGCTGCCCGTGTCCCCGTCCCCATCCCTGTCCCTACCCTCGCCCCCATCCCTGTCCGTCTCCCGGCGCCCTCACTGCCCCGGCTCGGGATGGCTCACCTCGCCCGGGATGCCGCCACCCGGAGCCGTTCCCGGGCTGGAGGCGGAGGGTGGCTGCGCTGGTCGTGGCCGAGCACCCGGGTTGAACCAAGAGGGATTCCCTTCTCCTCCTGGGCAGTGCTGCCCGCGGGGGAGGCGGCCCGGGGAGGGCTGTGGGAAGGGTTCGCAGAAACGGAATCACAAAATCATTAGGGTTTGAAAGAGCCTCTGAGACCATCGAGTCCGGCCTGTGGCCGAACCCACCCTGTGAACTGCACCAGGGCACCGAGTGGCACGGCCGGTCCTTCCAGGGACGGTGACCCCACCACGTCCCTGGGCAGCCCACTGCAATGTCTAATCACCCTTTATGGGAAGAAATTCTTCTTAATGTACAACCTAAACCTCCTCTTGTGCAGTATAAGACTTACTTGGTCTTGTTCAGTCGCTGGTTGGGAGAAGAAATCGGCCCCCACCTGTCAGGGAGGTGTAGAGAGCCAGAATGACTCCCCTGATCCTCCTTTTCTCCAGAATAAACACCCCCAGCTCCCTCAGCCTCTCATAGCACTTGTGCACGAATCCATTCACCAGATTCGTTGCCATTCTCTGGACAAACACTGGTGTTTCCTCAGCCAAGGCTTGGATATGCACCCAAGATCCTGTGCCTCCAAGCCTCGCAGAGGTTCAGTGCTCCAGGATGACAGGACACAGCCTCAAGCTACACCAGGGGAGGTTTAGGAGGAATTTCGTCAAAAAAAGGGCTATTAAACATTGGAATGGAGGTGATGGAGTCACCGTCCTTGGCGGTGTTTAAGGAAAGCCTGGACATGGCACTTAGTGCCATGGTCTAATTGACACGGTGGTGTTTGGTCATAGGTTGGACTCGATGATCTCAGAGGTCTTTTCCAACCCAATTGATTCCATGATTCCTAAGTCTCCTAAGACTGGCATTACCAGGATCTGTCAGAGACAGCAGACACCATGGCCACACGTCATTCAAAATTGTAACCAGCGATGCCCATTTATTTGTACAATGGGCCACCACCGAGACTTGGTGCCCAGGAAACAAAGAGCGCCCTTCTTGCTCCAAGGGGCTTAAACCCTCAGTCACCACTCCCCAGGTGAAGGTGGTGGCCCAGGCAAGGAGTACTCAGGCTTTTAGTATTCATGCAAGATGTCCCAGTTTTTAGCTTTGGTAAGAAGTGTTGCCTGCAGTGGGAGTCCCTCAAAGCCTTATGCAGTGCTCCACCATGCTGTGACTGCCCAGTGTTCACTGTAAGAGCACTGCTGAAGATTTAAAGGTGATGGAAATCGGGCACCAGCTCTGTCCTCTCCAGGGAATGTGCTCTTCTCACATCTGGCTACATCTTCTAACAGTTGGCAAAGGCCAGGGCCCTTCTTGCTTCTCACCCATCCCATGAAACCTTCTGTGCAAGTACCCAGTTTCCAAAGGGATGTGTAGAGAGTATTCACTGAATCATAGACTGGGTCAGGCTGGAAGGGACCACAGCGGCTCATCTGGTCCAACCTCCCTGCTCCTGCAGGGCCATGCCAGAGCACATGGCACAGGCACTGCATCCAGACAGTTCTGGAATATCTTCACTGAGGGAGACTCCACACCTCTGCTCAGTCACTGCACAGCAAAGAAGTTCTTCCTCCTGTCCAGGTGGAAATCCTTGGGCATCAGTTCCTGCCCGTTCCTCTTGTCCCATTACTGGGTTCCATGGAGCAGAGCCTGGTCCATGCTCTGCCCCCTCCCTGCACCCCCTGACCCCCAGGGATGGGGTCCTCTCTCAGTTGTATCCCCAGCTCCCTCACCCTTTCCTTGGAAGAGAGATATTCCATCCCTTCAGCATCTCTGCAGCCTCCACTGGACCCTCTCCAGGAGCTCCATGTCTCTCTTGTCCTCAGGAGCCCAGAACTGGACACAGCACCCCAGATGTGCCTCATTAGGGAGAGGGACAGGATCTGCTGTCCCTGGACCTGCTGGCAAAGCTCTTCCTAATGCACCCCAGGACACCATTGCCCATATTGTGACTGTCTTCTTGTCAGGTGCTTGGGTAAACTGAAATAATGCAGCATTTGAATTTTGAAAACATTGTTCTTGGCTGAACAGTTAATTTCAGGAGGGGCAACCATTTATTCATTCAAAATGACTCATCAGAAGTTTTCAATGAGAATGGGGTAGTAAGGGGAATTTTTTTTTTTTAGGATCTAACTGCACATACAAATAATTTTCTTTTTCAAACACCGAGGTTGACCTGCCTTTAGCTTTGTATAGTCTGCTTTTACTTATGTTCCCTGTACATCTCAATGCATAGTCACATGGAATTTCAGCTAAGAACTTCAAGAATATGAAATAAACAGGCATAGAAATGTGGGCAGTAACTTCCAGTAAGTGAACACAACTTTTCCTTGTAAAAGAAAGTACAGCACTCACTTTTGGAAGGGAAATAGAAACACTGCTGTGGCTATTTTCATGTGAATCCCTATTTGTTTGGTTTCTTTTTTTTTTTGGTGGGGGGGGGAGTGTTGGGTGGGTTTTTTTGTTGTGGTTTTTTTCTAATTTCCTCCCTCCTCCCCGCCTCAGTCTGGTAGAGCTTTGTGGCAGCACTGATTTATAACATAACTTTTTAAATAAAATGATCACAAGAAAACCTTATTCCCAGGCAGTGTTCATTTTAGTACTGGTGTCTTCCCCATAGGATCTAGGCCTTAACACTCCTTCCCCTTTGCCCCCCAGTTCAGGATATTGCAACATAACGTGGTGAAAAAACCCATGAGTAACCACGAAGAGTTCCACAATTCCATCTGCCATTAGATTACCACCCAATCCACATTTCAGGTGATTTTTCAAGCAACAAGGGGCCACCTGACAGGCCAGAGTTATCAGAAACAATCCCCAGTGTCAGCACAGAGTAGGTGGAGAACTCTGCCCCTGAACAAACAGGTAAATGGACTGTGTTAAGAAATAGGTCAAATCAGTGAAGGGGAGTAGAAAACCATCTGTTATGCTTGGCTGACTGGGTACGTAGGAAAGCACAATACACAGAGACAATTGGCTTTTATTGTATGTACAGCAGTAGTTACTTGTTTAAAAAACTCTTCAGTTTTTTTTTCCTAGTGATATAATAAATCTGTACATCATAGATTTCTTAATTGCACCAATTTAAATTTGTGTACACACAGAAAAAAAATGAAAAAAAAACCAAACAGCACAGAAGTGACTATCACAGCTGAATGTCAGAAAAAAAATGTTTTACCCTGCCTGGAATATCAGAACATGATACATTATTGGGAAATACAGAGTTATAGTACTGGAAAGTCCCCAGATCCATCCTTCCCAGTTATTTTCACACCATGCCAGCACCTTGCATAGTAGCAGTTTGCATAACCTGAGAGAAGTGTTATTATTCACCCTCAACTTGAAGCAATCACCCTTGTTATATAATTAATCTGCAGTTGTTTGTCACCCAGGCTGTGGCTTAGCAATGTACAGAAGCATATGCTGACTTTAAACACATGAATAAATCCACTTAGGTCCTGTGGAGGTCAAGGCATGAGGTCAGCTGTTCCCACTCACAACAGGAATGTCTTAGCCTGGAGCTATGGCATATTTAATTCTGTACCAGGATAAGCACTTGCCTCAAACTTCAGCTCTCCAATTCAAAACCTGTAATAAACTAAAGTGAAAAACCCAGGCAGCTCTTGTTCCTTGTAACACCAAGAGCTGGAAAAGGTGTTAGAAGAAGAGAAAGATGCTTATTTTGCTTCCCCATCCACATTTGGTAGCATTTTATGCAGCTGGCTTTGCTTTTTTCTATGATATTTTGCACATCAAGAACACCAAAACTTTACAAGAAATATCAGAGCAAAAAGCTTTCATTTGAAAACCACCTAGAACCAGTGAGGAGATGCAGTACCAGGAATTGCTGTAAAATTTCACTGATCCCCCAAACTGCTCTCACTGCCAGACAATTTCCTCAAAAAAAGCAGCACTGCCTCTTGAGAGCAAGACAGTAACAAGGTCTGTATAGCCTGGAGCTCCAATCTCTCTGACAAAGGAGCAGGGAAAAAGAAAATCTGAGAGAAAGCATGAAAATAAAGCCCAGTATTTATGCCTACACGGTGTATGACCTGTCCATTAAGCTGAAGAAGTTTGCCAAACGTGTTTTACTTTTAAAATGAACTTTTTTCCACGCTGGAATTCCTCCTCCTTCCTGCCACCTCAGATTCACAAGTTTCATATATTGTTAGGAGTGAAATGACTGTCATTTCTTCCTGGGGTGAATGGGATATGAAATACCAGTGACATAGAGATAAAGGCCCCCCCTCCTCTTAGAAGTGACTTTAAAAGTTATTTCAGTCCCTTTAAGAAAGTTGCCTAGCTGGTATTCACACTGGAGATATTAGGTAGTTTTTTCTGCTTTAATCTACAAAGAGAAATTTAATTCTTGTACTATTTACTCAGTTCACACTAAAGCCAAGGCAAATCTTGGTTAGGTGAGGATGCAGGTTGTGTCCATCAAAGCAAATGAAAAGTTAAAACACCAGAGAGCAAAACAAGCCAAAAACACAGATTAAGAAGGTTCAACTAGGGGCAGAAAAATTCTTTAGAAAGGAAAAGCAAGTGTTCATCTCTTAGTCCTCATAAAATAAATACCATGCCTTCTTTGCTGTGCAGAACATCCAGAAACACAAAAGTGTGAGAGGAGGGACAAAAAGAAATATTTCACAAGTGGTTTCTAACCTATTGTTCTGACATAATTAAATCAGAAGGCAGAAAACAAGAAGGTTTTTGTGCAATAGTATCATGTAGAGATTTGATCTACCGTTCAAATGTGTAGTTTTATTAAAATTATTAAATTTTAAAATTATTAAAATTGTGAAGACTGCAAAACATAAAAAAGCAAAATGATTTCTCTGGCATCCTTCACACAACTACACAGCACTGGACAGGGTATGTCATAGTTGTGCCAGTGGAGAAATCCAGTCCTCCCAACCCAAACCTGCAGTGTAGCTCCCACTGGTTGGCAGGATCCAGCTCACACTGACCTCAATATTAGTCCACAAAAAATGTACATCCTGAGATCTCCTGATCTTAAATGACAGTCTAATCATCTCAGAAGTGGGGAATGGGATTTAATATTGTGGGCCTTTGGGTTTGCCACGACTGAGCAACTCAGTTGTCCACGTGTTTAGTGCCTTAGCATGTTTTTACAACAGAACATAAATTATTTGTAGAGGAGTAAAAAGAGGTGAGGAACAGACCAGCCAGATATAGAGGTCAAACATCAAACCAAACGATGTTTATTTTCCTGAGGAGTGAAGGCAAGTAAAAAAACAAGATTCCCTTTTTACCCCAAAAGCCTTGCTTTCCTCATGTTAAGAATTCATTATCTCTCCATACATGCAAGCCCACACCTTCACACAATTTGTAGTATAGAATGTTCTTTGTTCCCACCAACAAGACAAGCATTCAGGTGATCACCAAGACCTTAAGACAAACCAAACCCCCATTTCTCCAGTGTGTATCTATTCTTTGGGGTAAGCTATGAGCAAACCCTCCTCCTGTGTTCTGCAAGTTCCCTGGGGTTATTTCCACCGGGTCTACACTATGTGCTAAAGCTTCTGTGAATGAAAATCCCAGTTCAGTAACTTAAGCAGACTTCAAGTAGTGTTATGTGCTGCCTCTACATTCCCAATTCCACAAACTCTTTGTTTTCAGTGTAAGGATGTGCTGCCCATGGAGCTGGGTCTCACTTTGATTTCTTGAACTCATTGATCAGTCGTGGTTTCCTCCAGCAAACAACACTGAGCATTTAAACACAGTAGGGACTTGACCCCCATCCTGCCCCACCACACAGAGAGCTCCAAGTAAAATCAAGGGAAAAAAGTGTATGATGAGAGAACATGATATCAGGGTTTTCAATGCTTGTATCATGAACCACTGTAGAACAAATGAAGAAACCTACTCTGTATTACATTAACAATAAATAAAAGTGTTCAAGCACATTCAAGCTGGACAAGCTTGTATTACTGAACTGGGATTTCTAAGCACATTACAGCTCTAGAAGATTCACTTGTAACCAATTTTCAAAATACAGAACATTAAAATGCCTCTAAGTGTTTTCATAATAAGCAGCATCCTTAAACATACAACTATTTGATAGTCTGCTCTGCTGTACTACCACAGTGATTTTAGGAGGTTATACATAAACAGTATTTTTACACAGCTAAAAGATTTTGACAGTTCAGTTTTAATATTTTCTTGATAAAAAGGAAACCAAATCCCCTCTACTTTCATATTCATTGTACAAATATTTACGAAGGAATCTTGAATCCATCACATTTTGAAATGTGTTTCTATTCTTCAGTGACTTTCTATTTTGGATGAATGTTTTAAGTTGAAAGCCCAAATATCTGCCAAAGTGTTGGACAGCTTAAGGGGAGGAGAGGGGCCTGGGGGAAAATCACTGTTGGCAAAGTAGGCACAAATCTATTATCTGTTCACATCAGTCATTTAGATGGAATGAATGGATGTTTTTCTTGGCTGAAGAGAACAGGCTTGGTCCTTTGTCCTCATCAGGAATGCAGATGATGGAAAAGTACAGGTAAGCACAAAAGATGGTACCTGTGAAATACTGACATTTTACTCTTAATAGCCAAAACAAGAACTATGCCTTTACTTCCATCAGATTTTCATTTTAATTTAAAGGAGACGGCTGTACTATTTAAAAATAGTAGTATTTAAAAATTCATCTGACCAACCACTCACTACAAGACAACACTGGCAGGTCTAGAAACTGAAAGTGAACTAAGGGAATTGTTATTATTTTTTTCAAAAGCTTTCTTCACAACTATGTTCTCTAAGATCTCGGTAAGTGTTTGGCAAGTAAAACAAGCTGTCTAATGAGAAGCCTTATAGGGTTAACTATGCTATATTCACCATTTATTGCTCCTAGCTTTGCATTTGATATGATGGTTAATATACTTGTCTAACAAGTACTTGGGAGAAGGATTTAGAGCCCCTAAGACAGGTTTTTGCATCAGCAATGCAGCTTCTCACACAGGGAAGTAAAGCTACATATAGGACTTTGTAAATATTTAATTTGCAAGTAGACTCAAGTAGGCTTTAAAAGAAAAAAGTTCTGTTTTGTTAAGCATAACTTATGAACAGAACATTAAACAATATGCTAGTGTTGACATTTGCATAATTTATTGATTTATGGCTAATGTCAAAGGCATCTCTCACCTACATGGACCAAGCAGTTATTACAGCAGGCTACAGTTATTACAGTAGGGCATCTGAATCAGCATTTTCGTTCTGCTTCTGAAAACTCACCTGTTTCCAAATTACAACACAAAGTGGATCTGGGTCTCTGTTTTTTTCTCTTTCAGCCTGACTAGAGAAATCAGTTGAGACCTGTGTTGCTGCTCTTGCAGGCTGCAGTAAGGGAGCACAGTGGTATCTTCTCTCTCTGTCGTGGTTCACTCACAGGAACCAGGTATGACAGTTCAGTCCTGAGCTCCCCCTTGGTGTAAACCAGGTGCTCACATGTGGGTCCTCCCCACAGAATGGGTCAGGATGGAAGGGACCACAGTGGGTCTCTGCTCCAGCAGGGCCATCCCAGAGCACATGGCACAGGTTCTGGAACCTCCCCTCTCCAGGGAGGGAAACTCCACACCCTCTCTGGGCAATCTGTTCAGTGCTGGGTCACTTCACAGCAAAGAAATTCTTCTTCATGTCCAGGTGGAACTTCCTGGGCATCAGTTCCTGCCCGTTCCCCTTGTGCCATTGCTGGTTCCATGGAGCAGAGCCTGGTCCATGCTCTGCCCCCTCCCTGCCCGCCCCAGACCCCCAGGGATGAGGTCCCCTCTCAGTGCCTCCTCTGGAGGCTGAACAGCCCCAGCACTTTCAGTCTTCCCTTGGAAGAGAGATGCTCCAGGCTCTGGATAATCCTCCACTGGACCCTCTCCAGAAGCTCCGTGTCTTTCTTGTCCTGAGGAGCCCAGAACTAGACACAGCACAGCAGATGTGCCTCCCCAGGGCTGAGCAGAGGGGCAGGATCTGCTGCCCCTGAACCTGCTGGCAATGTTCTTCCTAATGCACTCCAGGATACCAGTGGTCTTTTTGGGTCCCCACTTGCACCATTCCCCACCCTCCCTCATCTTCTGCAGTAAACCACATGGTCCTCCAAAACCTGTCATGATACGTTTAGCACTGCTTGTACTTGGAGGAGCAACTTCATCATCAGAGAGAAAAAGCGTTTTGGAAAAAAAATAAACAAAAAAGACCACTGGAATCGTGACCACCCTTTTATGCAAGTCACCAGACACATCTGTATTCTCTAGTACTGCTCTGTAAACAAATGCTCAACTGATGTGCAAGTATCCCAGCAGAGAGGGTTGGGTTTTATACATATGGTTCTCTGGAAGGACCGTTCAGTTTGTTCTTGCTTTTGTTTCTGGAAAGGAGCTTCCTGCTCAGGATCCGTGACAATGTGCCTCCCTTCTTGTGGGTCTCCTCTGACAGAGGCTGCTGCAGGTACACGAGGTCATTGTGTGACTGACTCATTCCTGGGTCCTTCTGATGGTGCTGCCGGCGGAAAAAGAGCTTCGCGCTTTTTTTCAAAATCCCACCTGTGGAAGGAAAAAGGACATTTTAGACAGAACAGGCTGCTTTCCTCTGGAAGCCCAGTTTCAATGGCAGCAGGACTGAGAAAAACCCGATCCTCTGATTCCAGCTTCTAAAGTCAATCCACGCACTTTGTGGAAGTCTCCTTCCTTACACTTCCTTAGCTCCGAGTGCTCTTCTGAAAGCTGGTCATACACACATGCACAGCGACTGGTGTGGGTTGTGCACTGGGTTCTCACGTGCCAAAGAGGCAGATCCAATCTTTCCAACCAATAAAAGGAAAAAGTATTTTATAAAAAGAACACAATAGAGGAAGTCGTGTTACTGTCTGTTGTTTCAGAGGAGGAAAAGATCGGCCCGTGATGCACAACAAGAGGGTGGCATTTTAATTTGAGGTGAAGGAGAACAGTACCTGGCAATAAACCCCACGTGCAGTGGGCCCACAGAAGCCAGGCAGCAGGTGTTCTGTAAGAATTCAGCAGCACCACCCACAGTAACACTCACGAAGCATTTGCCATTTTAAAATCCTGTTAGGAATAGCAACTCACTTCAAGCAGATTAAAAATAGTATTACATCTGCTTCCGACAGGTTCAGAAATCTGCCCAAATCCCTTCTGTGGTAAATTAAGTTGCTTTATTTGCTGTATTCCTTCCCTTGATCCCATGTCAAACCCAGCATGTAGCCAAGGCAATCACAGCTGTCACCTCCCCAGGGACTCATGGTGCCAACACCAGCTACCAGGACTCTTTTCTTTCCAAGCTTGGGTTGCTTTTGCAGCCATTCTGCCAAATTCCACCTTCCCTTTCCATCTGTACACATGTGCCTGACGTGCAAGGCAGCTCAGCTGCAGCTGCAGGGACACTGCTCCAGGCTACCAGCAACACTCAGCCTGGTGCTGGGACATCAGCTCTGTGTTAAAATAGCAAGTTTTGTGCAGAATTGGGTGCTGGTGTTGTCCCAGGTGGCAGGAACCAATTTGAACAGAGGAGGACCCAGCTACCAAGCCGACACAGGAGCCTTCTGGCAGTCAGACCAGTATGTGAGGACAGTCATCTCCCTGGCAAAGCTTCCACACCTTGTTCCTGCACCACTATCAGGTTTCCTGATTACCTTCTCAGTCCAGCTATTCATTCCTGGCTCTGCACGGTCTTGATTCTGCTTTTCCTCCCATTGCACATGGATACAAAAAGCAATACACAGACCAGCTCTTCCCTACAATACCACAGCTAGAATTACATGTTTGTCCCCCAAGGACTCCACATGGGCTCTGTGTCACCTTGCACAGCGACAGCTGCAGAGCAGGTATTTCACAGCAGCTCTGCTGCACACAGACAGATGCTGCTTTGTTCAGACCACAGCACTTGGAAACGTGTGCTTGGCTTTATTACTTTGTACTTTAAGGACTGAGCACTCAGCACCTGGGAGGATATTCCAGCATGTTCTGCCGAGACTCCTCTCACAGGGCACGATGGGATGGAGGCAGAAATCACCTGAAAGCAACTGGAACCCGTGGATTTGAATCTTGACTGCTCTCCCATCACCCTCTGATTGATCTTTTTGGCAAGGCAGCACCACTTCAAGCTGTTGTCAACAGCATAAAAGAAACAGTGTTCAACCCCAGGACACTGACAGTTGTATTTAACATGCAAAGGCTGGGGGGTCCACGAGGCCTCGCTGCTGTGCAGCTCTTGTTTGAGCAGGCAGCTGTTCTGCCCAGCAGCCCTGGCAGCTGCAGCTGAAGCTGTGCCAGCAGGAGCAGGACAGAAGGCTTTATCCATAAGCAGATATTCAGCCCTATCCATTCTATGATTCAGACTGATTTTTCTGTACTAGGAAACAGAACTGAACCAAGAATGCTGCAAAAATGGGTGGCCTGGGACAACCCCCCCTGCAGCTGAAAAATCCTGGGCAGCTCTTCCCTGAGGCTCAGCACAAGCAGCAGCCCCCACACACGAAATGAAAGCTCCCTGTTGTTTTTGGAGGTGCAGAGGTCATGGCTACCTGGAAGTTTGCCACATGCCCATCAGTCTGTGCCAGTGTGGTGCGTGCTGCCTGGCAGGGGCTCCAGCTGCTGTGGAGACACACAGCCCTGCTGGGGAGGCAGGGCAGGGCACAGCATCCCCAGCTGGGCAGTTTGCACACTCACCTCCAACAGGATCCGTGTGCCAGCTCTGCCCCCAGCTCCAGGAGATGAGCAGAGGGCACACTGTGTGAACTGACTGGGCTTCACAGGCTCCTCTGCACTAGTTCTGAAAAGGCTCATGGGGCTACGATCACTTCTGAATGTAATTTTTGTTAATGCAGGAAGATTTCCTTCCACGTCTACGAGGATTTAAATAGAGATCACTTTCCATTCCTTCCCAACTTCCAAAAGAGTGTTTATGCAGGTGGTTTTGCAAATACCTGCTGAGGTCTTGGTAGCTCTGCAAGTGAGGCCAGAAAAAATGCCTAGAAAAGTGTAAGCAGCAGGTTTTAAAATAAGTTTTCTGTGAATGTTTATCCAGTTATGGGGTCACACGTGGTGTGCACGAGCAGATTTTTATTGATTACCACATACTACAGGAATGGGAATGCTGGAGAGAGATTAGGAATGTAGAGCACCCCTCCAAGCCTTCCTTGCTGCCCATTCTGTGACCCACCTGGGCAGCATGACCACCAGAAGAATAATTTGTCACAGCAGACTAGTCTGCTAAGACACTTGAGCATGGGAAGGTAATTTTGGAAGGAGGAAAGAAATGGACGGGGGAATAAGAAAATGGGTGTCAAACTATGTTTTGCTTCGTTTTTTACAATGAATGTACCATTGTAAAGCTACATTTTCTTAGGGGAAAAAAAAAGACAAAAATAACTTACTGTGTAGGTAATTAATTCTGGTTGGCATAGTAGTCCTCTTAAGTTTACAAAAGGGAATGGGTAAGAAAGAGGAAGTCAGAATGGTAAAAAAATAACAAAAATATGCAAGAGTATAAAAAAAAGACAGTGCTAACCTTAAGACATTAATACAGACACAAAGCTTTTTAAAGTCCAACGGGTTTTGTTTGCTTTGAGTTTGTTTGGGGTCTTTGTTGTTGTGTTTGGGGTTTTATTTGTGGCTTTTTTGTTGTTTGATTCTTTAAGGGAAAGCATTTGACAAACAGAAACCTTGAATTATTCCCAGCTAGAGGGTGGAAATGTTTTCCTATCTTACTCCACAAAAGCTACTCAGCTGCGACAAAGTGGAGATTCAAGACTTCCACAAAGACATCTGTGTATAAAGAAAGGGATTTGAGCCAGGTTTTTATAAGTATTTTTTCAAGATGATACAACTCTCTCAAATTAGAGATAATTTGCAGTTTTTATCAGCCTTACACTGCACTGTGTGAAAAGGATCTTTAGAAGCCTCATCTCTTTGCAACATACAGCACAGGGGAAAACAGAACCAGACACCAGCTCACAGAAAAACTTCCACCTGCTTGTTTTAGAGTAATGTGTTAAAGAAGAGTCCAGAAGTTTTCCAATTCTCTCATACAGCTTCTCAAACTTTTCCAGGCTTCAAAATGAGACAAATCCCTTCACAGCTAACCCCCTACCCCCACCCAAAACTTTCCAGTGCCTGACCATGTACGTGACAGGGATTGTTGCTGTGCCATCCTGACCTCTCCTGTGGAGCAAAGCAGATGTGGGAAGGGCCAGGAAAACTCGATGCTCTGAGGGAGGGCCCTGACAAAGAGCTCCAGTGTCTGCCCTGTGTGTGTCTGGGGTTGGGAAATACTGAGGTTTTGTAGTAAGCCATTTTACAGGATCGCTGGGCAAGGAAAGAATAGAAAATAATAAAGGAAAAGAGGGATGGATGTGGGTGAAAACCACATTGTTTTTTGCAGCTTCAAGGTACAGCCCACGAGACTGGTGTGTGGCTGTTCAGGCCACAGTCCATTGCACTGTCCCTTGTGTCAGACATCCTAATAGCCCCTGAATATTTAATAGCCCTAATACCACACAGCCACAAACCAGTGCTCAGAGATTAATGGATTTATCAAGGAAACACAAAGAATCCTCAGACATTTTCAAACTGCAGCTGTTCAGGTGTGTAACTACCTGAGCAAAATGATCTGACGCCTTATTTACTTACTAAATTACCCTTTATTCCATTTTCTTTATGGAATCAGTGAAAAGGCAGAAACTGCTCACAAGGCAGTTTCTGTTTCTGCTGCTTCCTGAACACTTTAGTGAGGGCAGGGGAGTCTTGTGCTCAGAGATGTGAAGGAAAAGTAATGTATCAAAGCATCTGTGGGTCCTTGCCATTTTCATGTTAGTAATGGGGCTGCAATAGAGGACAAGTCCTTGTTTACAAGAAGACAGTTTTCATGGAGGACTTAACAGTGTGACTGACAGAGTTATTTCTCTCCCAAATAACTGAGTTGGGCTTAGTGAGCTGCCCTTTGAGGGGTGAGCCCTTCTGTTTCCTGATGGAGGGCAGTGTAAGAGAGCCCGGGCTGGCTCAGGGAGCCAGTGGACCAACACCACAATCACAAGGAGTTTAAGGACAAAAAATACCAGTAGGAAAGGATGAACTACTACAGCATTGCATGACACTGCCAATTAAATAGAGGAAGCAGCCAGTCAGGTGGAAGAAAGGATCACGTACCTTTAGATTTTTTCATGCTCCCACTTTCTGAAACACTTAATGAGCTCCCAGATATTTCTTCAGAGGTCTGGTCTAAGAAGGTGCTGGTGTCCCACTGTTGGCTGCCATTCTCCAGACCCCAGGCCTTATGGGTGCTTTGCTGTGGGTCAGTATCAGGTACTATTTCTGAAGAACCTAATGACAGCTCTTCATCAGAGGTGATTTTTGCAACAGCTTCCTCCACAGTGGGTGGATCTGCTTCTTTGCAGGAGCTGTCCATGGCTGCAGCATAGTCCATCATGAGTGAAGCTTCACTGTCCTGAGATAAAGAGGTCTGGCCAGTGGAAATAAGAGACAACACTGATACAAGTCATTCTGCTGGGGAAAAACAAGCCTCCCTGCAAAAGTTATTTTCTCCTCTTTATACTCGTGTTGCTCAAGACTAAGAAAGACACTTGAAGCTTCTTTAGCTCTACTAAAGGAGAGGAGCATGTAGCCAAGTTTTAGTAATTTTGTTAAAGCCCAATGAATGAAAATAAATAAAGTACATGTCTCTCAGCTACCCCTGGCCCCCACTATAAATAACAGGACTCTTTCCTACATGTGCTGCTGTAATGAAGTATCACCACACACAGAAGATCTTTAGGTCCTTTTAGGAAAAGAAACATCAAAGCATTTCATACTGTAGAAGGATTTGTCAGCTGTATCAGCTAAAGACAAATCCATGCAGTCCCAGTGCCTTCATTTCCTGGGCAGATACATCTGGCACTGTGGCAGCTGATCCACATTTTCCTCCTCATCACAGCACAGTGATGATGAGGGGATCCATGCCCACTGATTTGAGTTTCACTCAGAGCTCTTTAGGGGTCCTGTGCCTGACAGCAAGGTTTTGACAGCACAAATATTTCCCTGCAGGGAAAGGGCTGCAGGGAGTCAGCAAGCATCAGATGGGAGACTGAGACTCTGGATGAAGAAAGTCTGAAGGAATGCTCTATACCATGTGGGAAACAGTTTTCTGTTTGCCCTCCCTCTGGAAGAGAGCCCAGGAGGCTTTTCAGAGGGTTTTAACAGCTTTGGAAAAAAAGAAAAATCTTTCATACTTTTTCTGTGCATCTTCCCTACATAAGTGAAACACAGAGAAGGATCTGATTATCCCCTTGTCTCACCTAAATTACTTTTAACAAATCCCTAACCATCCCACTCCCATCCAAGGACACCGTGCATTTTAGTCAGGCTGTCAAATTTAACAATCAAAACCCTGATTTGTCTTAACTTGAAACATTTACAGAAACAACCTGGCACGCAGAGACAGCAGAACCCATGTTAATGCTGCAGTCAGTGGAGCAAAGGCTTTTTAAAACAATATAAGTGTTTTCTGCTCTACCTTGGACACCCCTGATATGATGATGGTGCTTTTCTTTCTAGGAGACTTCAGCTTCTGCTTTGCAGACTCACTTAACTGGCGAATGGCTGCTTCTGCCACAGGATCAGTGCCATTCAGTACCAGCAGCTCTGAAAGAAAGGATTATTTCAGAGGGAAGGAGGAAAAACAGGGCAAAAACAGAGCAAAGAGAGGCGGAGCTTGTTCTCGACTTAAAATTCACTGAAATTAGCAGAAATGGTATAAACACCAGGAATACCAAAAAACATCTTTTAAGTTACCGTCCAGTGATCAAGTCTTGTGTTTTCTTTTTGTTACCCATTCTTTGGGGAAAAGGCACCAAAGTGGCACTTAAAAACTGTTTCCCTGAGCATTAAGGAGGTGCTGGAAGCCTGGAAAAAACATCCAATTATTTCAATGCATTGCCACACTGTGATGAGAGTGGGGAGAGCATCAGTTATCCCAGTCAGGAAGAACCATAGTTCTAACATGGTACAAAGCTGGCACACGATGCTGCTTCTTCAGGCACCTATTTTGCTCTTTTTCCAGGCATCTTTGCTCAGCATTTCCAGATTTGCTATGGCACTATGATAGGATGGGGAAGGCAAAGTGTCAGTCACTGTGCTCTTTATCAGATGCCTGTAAAGTGCACCTCCTTTTTCCCCTCCCAACATTGCACAGGAACCTTCTTTATAAAACTCTCTTTAGGGACAAACATAAGCTTATTTTTAAGCAAGGCCATTTCTGGCATCTATTAATACAAGTACTTTGGGCTCAGCAAATACACATGGATCAAATTCATCAAGCTCAGGAAGAAACAAGGCTAAGAAAGTCAACAAGAAAAATCCCCACATTTAATTGTCTCAGGTGGGCTTTTCTGTTAAGAGTTTCACCAGCAAAAGAATAAAGGCAGGAATGGCACCAGTGTTAATTAAATTGAGCTGTGTCTTTTGTTACTGTGACATGACTGCAATAAAAGATGAGGCCTGGAATTTAAGAGTATGTGTGCACAAAGGGTGTGCATGTCTGCCCACTCATCATAAACCTTTATTTTTCCATCTCCTCAGACACAACAAAGCCCTCAGGAACAGCTGAGTCCATCCAGAACAGCATCAGTGGCACTTATTAATTCTCATTGTTGTCATCACTTAGAACTATGGCCCAGACACAGCACCTTTTCCAGAGTGCTTGTTGCTATTTTGCCATGATGTTTGTAATAACTATTAGCCAAGTTACTGCCATACCAAAAGCTTCTTTGTATTTCTTTAATTTGGCTTAAAACCTTCCTTCTAATGAGTAATTCTTCCTGTTGTACTGTATAAACATTTCACAGAAATCCCCCTGCACTCCCATTAAAAACACTCTGTATCAATATGGTCTAAGTTGTCTTCAGAGGGGTTTCCAGTAAGTGTTTTGTATCTTTAATAGAATAAATAGTTAAGAGGGTCAACTCAGAAGTCTTGCACTATCTTATCTATAATTATAATAAATATAATCTTACATATAATTTCCCAAATTTATTTTTATATATATATATGCTGTTTCACGATATCAGAGAACTTCTTGGCCTACGGGTAGGAAAAGATTCAAGTGCTATTACAGCTATTCATGGTTGGTGCTTCCTGCTCTTCCCCACATTTGTGTGTTGGCCAATGCATTTCTGTCTCTCAGCAAACCTTCTGACTGTGCCAGGAGCAGCCTACAACATCTCCAGGTCATCCCATCTCCACTCAAATCCCTACAAAGCAACCTGTACTCCACATCATGTGCTGTTGGCAGCCAGACTGGGTCACACCTTTCATTCCTGCTGCCCACTGAGGTACTGAAAGATCCAGTGGTGACCACACACAGGTCTGAAAAATATGCTGAAGATTCAGAGTTGCAACTTGAGAAGGTAAATTGCCCCAGAGTATCAGGTTTAATACACAATTCAAAGTGAATTTGTCATTAAAGTTATTATCAATGCCACCTGCCACTGTGAAGGCACTTGAGCTGTATTCCAGGTGGTTTAGGAAGGTGGACAAACAGGCACAGCAAGACTGGGTATTTGCATTAGCACAAAAAAAACAGGGGCAGGGCTAGGAAGAGAGTTCTGTCTTCTGTACAGCAGTGCAAGCTCTGTCTTCTCTTTAGACAGAAGAAACTTCACAATGGCCTTAGAGGTTTGTGTCACAGGGTTTTCATTTTGTGCAGCATCCCCCACACCCTTATGAAAGGGGGACTCTCATTTGAAAGTAAGAGAAAAGACAGCCTGGCTTTTCTGCAGTCACTTCCCTTCTCCAAACCACAGCTCTCTGTTATTTATTCAAAACTAGTAATTTAAATTGCCAATTAAAACCAGACTTTTACTGCAAGACTGCCATATCCTTTAACCACAGTGCTTTGTAACACAAACATCTCAGTGCTGCTGACAGGCAGTAGCCATCTGGGTTGGCTGTTATTTTAACAGGATCACATTAATCCCATGTGCAGCAGAAAGAGATATGTTCTCATTAGCAGCTTTGAATATTTCTATTACCTGTATCTGAAGATGACAAAGTTTTGCTGACTGGAGCACCATGAGAATGGAGAGCTTCAGAGAGATCCTTTTCAGTCACCTTTACTTTAACTGGAGTTTTCACAGGAGAATCTGAGGAACATGTTTTTTGGTTATTTGAACTATTCAAGACATTTTTTTTATACCTGTTATGTCTGTTCAAATCCTACGTGTTTGAGAAAGCTGTTTAATACAAATTCTCAACACATGTTCTATGGTAACCTGACCCCTAAGGACCTATGAAGTGTAAGAATTTATTGGTTTTAAACATTCTACAGCAATATGCTGGACAATACCCACTTAAGTAAAAGACCTGCTTTAATAACTTAAAAGAAAGCAGATTTTCCCGAGACTTCAAGACTATTCACAGGTTTTACTTTCATACTTATCTCAAGAAGAATTGGAAAATCTACTGTTGAAAGACATGCTGAAAAGTCCTTTGTCACCAACTTTCCTTGGAGATGATAGTACAGATCAAGGTAGAAGGCACAGGCTGCTCTGTCATCAGCAAACACTCTGAGAGTGACACATCTGTCTTGTGAAAAACCACCCTCCAAAACCCAGGTCTTTTGCACTACCACACTATCATGAAGCTTTACAGTGTGTATTAAGAGAAGCATTAACTGTTCCCCTTGTAAGAAACAAGATTCCATGAAAATTAAAAAAATTATTCCAGAGAATACCGACAACAATCCCACTCCAACACATTAGAGAGGCCTGGAAAACAGCACCTTTCCTTACATCCCCCTCCCCAGCCCTTCTCCTGGTGCACAGAGATAACCCCAGGAGGGGGCACAGGAAGAACTGGGCTCCCTCACCTGTGCTCAGAGGGGATGATCTCCCTTCCAGACGAGGTTTGGTCCTCACAGCAGTGACAGTAGTGACCACAGTCCCACAGGGCATCACAGTGCGATCCTTTTCTATCTTAGTGGCCAGCACTGGAGAAGAGACTTGCCTTGTCTTCAGTTCATTGGGTTCTATAAAAGAGAACTAGGAATACAAAAAAACATCACCTTATAAGCACAGTCAAGCAGGAAGGAGATTATTTCTAGCTAGTACTCCTTTAACATTTCTGCTGATGCTCAGGAGTCAAAGTCAAGAGCTCATTCTTTTGGTAAAACACAAACACTGCACAATCAGAATGTGCCACTGACTCAGCCACAAGTCCAAAGCACAAGATGAGCATTTCCAAGTACCTCCTCAAGTAAAAGACCCACTCCAAACCCAGCAGTACCTCTGCACTAATGGATCCCAGCCCAGGCCCTGGCTCCAAACTGTCCTCACTGGCCTCGCTGCTCAGTGCAAAGCTTTGCTGGCCAGAAGGTTGTTTCCTGAACAAGTCTAGAGGTACAGTCACCTTTGGGAATAAAGGACCTAGAACAAATAAAATAAACAAAATCAGTCCACATTTAACCTGCCAGTACATTTAAGGGAGAAAAGATGGGAAAGGAGGGAAGAATGGAAACATGAAACATTAATTATTTACTACTGTTTCTAGACATTATTTTTTACTGTATATGCAGAATGTTTAGAGGAAAACAAAACAACTAGAAATATCCTTATTATGTTCTTGAACAATCTCCATAACCAGCTACCTGCATCCTTCATTCCAGATAATGCTCTGGATTCCTGGTATTGTCTGTCTTAATGTGAACTTCAGTGCCAGTTCAGCAGTTCTTGTTTCTCCCCTGACTTTATCAGCTCCACTAGACTGGAGCAAACTATTCACAAAGGTACTGCATGGTTTCAGAGATGAAATCCTAGTTTTCTGAGGAATTCAAAGACAAATTGGGATCTACATTATATTTGCATTACTCAGCTCTCTGCTCATTAATATGATTCTGCTTTGAGTCTTCTATTCAGATTTTGGGGACAAGAACAGCCAAGCTGGTATGGAGAGGCAGAGGGGGAGGAAGATGATTTTCAGTGCAATCCACTGGGACCTTTTCCTTCAGGAAACCAGGCTGAGAGTTACACTCTCACCAGGATGTGGAACATTACTGGTGTTGTTTGAAAGATACTCAGGTACAGGCAAGACTAAACTTTGTGCAAGAAACAATATACATTTTCTGACTCTAGATAAACCCCACATTTTAGTTAAAGATAAAAAACAACACTCATATCAGAGAAATTTTTTAAAGCTTTTGCCTGAATTTGACTTTCCAATCCATTCAATAGTCACGATATGCAAGGTTTTGCATAGCTCTGTAGATCTAGATGATCAAAAATAAAAACAGAATCATGTAGTAAAAATGTTTCAGCCCCCATGTTTTATATTTAATCAAATATAATCAGAATTAGTTGTGGTTTATACCTGATTAATTGTTAGGCAGCCACTGGGGCTTGGAAAGGAAGGGTTTAGGTTTAATATTCATGATTTCCCCTCACCCTCAGTTTAACTTGAAACCAGAAAGGCTCACAGAGAATCTGACAGAACTTCAGAAGGATGAAAAATACAGGATATCAGCACATGGAAGACTCAGTATGTTGAGAGTCTAGAAAGAAACTCAAAGATTCTCTGTAACCTTAACCCAGAGCATGACAGAGGCACCTGATTAGTGTATTCTCTCTTCCATCCACAATCACAGATGGATCTGACAGTTTCTCCTTTGGCCATCCAGAACTAAAAGGGGACTTATTTCAACAGTCAGCAAAGCTCACAAGCAGATCATGCAAAATAATTCAGTCTTTAATACTTACTATCCATCTTTCCATCTTCTGCTACTTGCAGTTGCAATGCTTTTGATTTGGCACTTAGTTCACTGTGAAGTAAATGAAACTATGTTAGGTCTTTGCAGGAAAGCAGATTTTCCTTCCCACTTTTCTCAGCCCTCTCCCAGCCCAGGAGTGCACCTTGCAGGTGGCACTGCCAGGCTGCTGGGAACACAGGTAAGCCTGACTAAAGGGATCACAGCCAGACAACCCCTGGTTCCCTCCACCACTGTTGCACAGGCTCAACTTTCTAAAATTTCAGAGGTTTTTCTTCTCCCCAGTAGCTGCCCTCCAAGCTGATGTTGGTCCCTAATCTGAGAGCTACACCACAGCCCTAAGAGGCTTTTTTTCCCCTGCCAGGATCAAATTTTTAAGTCAAGATGCTGGAACAGGTTAAATCAACAACTCATACGAAGCTGTGGGGTCCCCTGTCAAAGCAGGAAATTGTCCTGCAAAAAACCAGGACAAATACACAAAAAAAGTAATTACAGTCTTAAGTGAGAAGAGTCATTATCATTTTTCCAAAATAAGACTCAGGGATGTTGAGAACTACAAGAACTAGTTTCTGTGTGACAGAACCAATGTGAACTATTCACAGAAATACTGGCAAGATGGACTGGACAAGATAGAAAACCTTTCCTCTAACTGAGACAGTGAAACAAACTGGGTACCTACTGAGGAACCTTCCAGTAAAACTGGATTTTATAACCTTCTTGGTAGGTTTTCTGCCAAAACCCCTAAGGGCATGGATATATGCATTTTATTTTGGTATGTCTCTGTTTCAGGATGGTAAGATCCTGTCTGCAGACATCCTACCTCCATGAGATGCTGGGGGACACCATCCAAGCAGCAGATTTTAAGCTTTTCCCTGCCACTACCACCTCCTCCTGCACCTCCCAAACTTGAAAGGAAGCATTTTGATGGTGCTACTGCTGCTTTTGCCATGAAGCTAAAGCAGAGCCTGACACTGGTCTGCAGGGTGGTGCATATTTTTGGCTCTGAAGAAACAAAAGGGCAGAGGTGTGTGTGCCTGAACTTGAATGAAGCTCAAAAAAATCCTGCCAAAATCCTCATCACTCATCTGTAAAAGTCCCCAAGCTCCTCATGCACTTCCGAAAAGCAGTGTGGAAACCCCAGCATTATCCCTAGTGTCAAGGCCAAATTCCAGTCAGGTTAATCACATCCTGCCTGCCCTCCCTCTGCACTTTCAGTTGGAAAGGGTATTATTCCTACAAATTTCCTGTCCAAAACTGCTGGGAACCTGTCTGCTCTGCAGCAGTGAGCACGGATGCTGTTCCACCAACAGAACAGAATGAAGTGATTCACACACCCACTCGCTGAAGCACTTTGTGATATTCCACAACAAAAAGTTGTTATAGAAGGGCAATTTTCCCCTTCTCACCACGGAGAAAAAAAATCACATCATGTTAATAATCCTTAGGCCTTGATGGCAACACAGCACAGTGTCACAGGAGAAAGTTATCTGTGGCTTTCCTCGAAAGCTGTAGCTGCTCTTAACTAAAATCAGGCCTTACAAATTGCTGGGCTCTGTGTGGCTGAAGGGATAAAGCTTCCTGGCTGCTTTTCCACCTAACAGCAGGAACCAGGTGCACACACCACATAAAAAGGTGAGGCCTTCCAGTGTTGTCCTGCAAAATCATCACTTCTTTCCTTACTGTAGTGACTTCTAACCATCTTCATCCCCTGCACACATGCAGAGGGGTGTTCTCCAAGCCCTGGACAACTTGTGATGACTGATCACAAGGTGAGGAGGAGCACATCACTCCTCAAGGAAGAGAGCACTCAGCACTTACTTAGTTCCCTGTAACTAAGTCTCTGCTTTGCAAGAGAAGGAGCAGATACAGTGGATGCCAGGCTGTGACTACACAGTAAAGAAAACATGCAGCATTACTCTCTGAAATATGTATTTTTTATATATAAAGAGAAATGGAACTGAGATGGAAGAGGAAAGAAAGACCCCACTGTGTGTGAATTGCTTCTCACCTTAATGATCTGGTTGAAAAAATAAGAAAGCAGTATCTGCAGTATATTGTATGGCAGCATCTCCACAATCTTCTCCTGGGAAGCTACTTCTCCCTGCCTGTGCATGTGCTTAAAGACACTAAAAAAACATCCCTCTGACTTACCCTGCCATCAGTGATTCTCCCTTCCTGAACTCATTGACTACAGAAGCTACCAGGTATTTTTGCTCTGCTGTTAGAAAGTGAAAATGAAAATGGTTTTAGAACTGCCCCCTTTTGACCTTGTTTACAGCAATTGTGTGAATCATAGAATACTGTGTAGGCTGCCCAAAAGTCCCATTTTTGTTCCACAAGAGAAAAAACAATCTAGTTAAGTTTTACACTCCCTTTTTAGTCACAGCCCAACAAAATTTAGGTGGCCAATTGTTTTTGCACATTTACTTTTTCCACTCGGGGAGGGAATATAGAGACATTACATTCCCTCAAATGCAGTTTTCAAAGTAAAGTGACTCCAAAACCTTGCTAACACATTTTTTTGGCACTCAATGAAAGCACAGGGTGATTTATTATGCCTGTTACTGCTGTCATTTACTAGAATCCAATATCTACCACGGATGATCTAGAGACCTACTTGATCTCACATCCATGCAGAAGGTAACTGGATATCCTGAAGTCCCTACCAGCTCCAGATTTCTCTGAGGCCACCCAACTGGATGTATTTCAAAATGCCACTCTTCCCTCACCCAGTTCAAGTAAAGAAAAAAAGATGCTTTACTATAAAAGCCTTCCCAGTGGGTGAGTTACTTACAAGATAAACTCTTCCTTCCAAAAGGGATGTGCAGCATTTTTGGCTACAGAGCTGGAAAACTTCTGCATAGGGTCATTCAACTGAACTATACACACAAGGTCTGTGCTGCCTGTAATGACAAGAGAAATCAATATCCAGTTACTAATAGCTCATCAGCAAGAGGCCACTTACTCAAAAGAAAGCCAAGAAGCCCCTTCCTTGCATACTGCACTTTTGAACAGAGTTTTGCAAACACTTTCTCACCCTCCCACAGAATAAATTCCTTCCCTTGGTTTGCACACCAATGACATTGATGGCAGAGGTCAATATTGCATCACCACTGTCTTATGAACTGTTGTACACAGTGTGAAACGTGACAACCCCATTTAAATTCTGGTATGAAGCAAGAAAGTGCAGGCATAAAGAGATCAGAAAGGATGGGCAGACAGAACAGTAAGTAGGTGTTGGTGTGGGTGCAGAGCAGGGAGGCAGTAAAGTTGCTTCCAGCTGCTTTAAAAAACCCAGAGGTTTTCAAAGTCCTTACTGGCCACAGTCACAGTGGTTTATTTGGACATGAAAACAAGCTTTTTCTGCTGGCAAGTGACTGATGACAGCAGTGCTAATTCACAATGGCTCTGTGGACTGTGGTTTTTAACAAGCTCATGACATTTTAAAGTATTGCTGCACACTTATCTCTGCCTTGATCTTGGAATTCGATAGCGTGGCAAATTGGAGTATTAAAGTAGTTATATTGCTGCTCCCAGGGAGAAATAGTTTGCAGAATGTGTTCCTCATAAAACTATTTTTTCATATGGCTTTCACAGCACCAGGAATAATTTCAGACCCAAAATATTAACAACAAAAAGCTCAGTATTTTGTGTGCAAAGCAAACAAAAGGTGCTGCCTCCCGTTCTCCAGAAGAATCTCAGTTTGTGTTTACTCTCATCAGCTCTCAGTTGTCCTCTGCTGATGGTTCAGGGCTGTGGATCAGCCCTATCTCAGGCACAGAGGCAACTTGGGCCTGGCAAGGTTATCAGAGGAGACAAAGCACCGTGTACACACAGCTTAGTTGGGATCCAAGCTGACCCTGCAGTAAGTAGTTGATCTGCTTTCCCAGCTTGCTGAGTTAATGAACCTGGGGTGGTTCCTGCTCACCCAGCCATATGTCCAGGGCAGAAACCTGCACAGCTCTGCCTGAAACTACAGCAGGGCCACTGACTGCCTGCACCCAACAGGGTAGTGCAGCATTTCTGTCCTGCACACCCTGCTGTAAACGACCAACAACTTTTTCCTTAACAGCAGAAATCACTTTTTGCCCTGTGTGATTCCCAGTGGACCACACAGTGCAAAATCTAGGGCAATCTCTGGTTGCATACACAAACTAAGGAGATAAAAATGTGTAGAGACCAGTTCTGCTACAGGTTATTCACCAGAAGAACTAATATATCCATAGGAGAGCCACAAGCTCTTGTAAACCATGTTAGCATCCATGGTTTATGATCCATAATCCATTGTTTATGACCATTATAATGGATGACAATGATCCACACAGACAAGCTTCCCCTCCCCAGCCCACTATGTACCTATGGAGCCTCACAGTTCCAACAGGATAATTCATTATTGCAAGACAAAGCCAGGAAAAGGGAAGGGAACAATAAATAAAAGGCAGCAAACTACATCCAGAAGCCAACACCTTTCCAACTGTGCAGCACTTCCACTGGATTTCCAGTGTACCAGCTAAACCCCACTATGGAGCTTTATTTTTCATACTCAGTTCCAAATGTTTACACTCCCAGAGTTGCTAGGGAACAAGCAAAACTCCCTCCATATCCTTTTACAACAGCAAACGGGAATTTTGCCTCCCAACATCTGTGGTCCCAAAATAGAGCACATTAATTGTTCCCTCTTCCTCTCATTTTCAGGGAAGGTGCAGAGAGGTTTCTCACAAGGTAAATCTTCTGTTCTATGCACTGTTTGCACATAAAGGAATCTCACCTCATGACTTTTAAATGCAATCAAAATTATCTGCTCTTTTGGCAAGCTTAGTTTTCTCTATAAAATTGTAGAATAATAAGAAATCATAGAGTCATAGAATGGTTTGGAAAGGACCTTAAAGACCATCTAGTTCCAGCTCCCTGCCATGGGCAGGGACACTTTCCACTTTCCAGCCCAGTTTTCTTTATATAGGGCATTTCACAGCACAGAGTTCTAGAATTGCTTTAAAAATAATTTGCTTTTAAAAGAAAAAGCAGCCTGCAGAAATTTTTAGGGGAATCACTTCCGACCAGGATGAGCAAAGCAGCATTATGCAACAGTCTAGGGCAGAAACCTATTACATCTAACTGAAAAAAAAGGAGTACAGCAAGTAGGATATATTTATCCAAAACTTGTGCCTTGCCCAATTTAGCAGCCGCAAGCTTCCATTAAAAAGACTATTATGGAATTGTTTACTGACCATAAATAACAGAGCCCCAAACTTGTATTTCCGCTGACAAAATCTGAAATATGCCTGGTCCTGCCTCAGTCAGGGAGGGAGGCCTGCCTGCACTTGGAGAAGTCTGAATACTTGCAAGACAGGCTTGGTGCTTCTTTCCAAACCCAACACAGTAACTGCACTAGGCAGTGACCTCCTTTTTGGCTTCATTCTGCACTTGCAAGATGTACTCCCCCTCTACCCAGACAGGTACTTCATTAGGGGGAAAAATCCCTGATAATAACACACCACCTTTGAGGCCTTTAACATACAGGAAGAGAGTTTTAGATAAATATGCAAATTGCTCAAAAGTAAAGAAAAGCAGCTGTGAAAATAAGGCACCACTGAATCAAACCAATGCCATTGCCAACAGTTAATGGAGAGTTGGATTTGAGCCCCTCATCTTGGGTACAGCCAAAGGGAGAACATTTAGAAATTAAATTTAAAATCCAGAAAATAATCAACCAACTGTATAAATGACATCATATCAATCTGTTTCCAGCAATGACGGATTTCTGTACAGGAAGATGAAAGTGCTTAAATATTCCAATAAACCAAAATATGCACAAGCACAACTAAGTCGGCACTGGCACAGGGTGCCCAGAGAAGCTGTGGCTGCCCCATCCCTGGAAGTGTCCAAGGCCAGGCTGGATGGGGCTCTGAGCAACCTGGTCTAGTGGAAGGTGTCCCTACCCATGTCAGAGGGTTAAAACAAGATGATCTTTAAGGTCCCTTCCAACCCAAACCACTCTGTGATTCTATCGACTCTGTTTTATCAGAATACAGCAATTTCTTTTGAGAGAAGGCTGCAAGCCAAAACTGCCAAATTCTTCCAGCCAAAAGGCAAAAAAAAACCCCCAAGAACCCAACCCAGCTTGAAAACAAGCAGCACCACCCGGGCTGTGTTACCTGCAGCACTGTGATGGGCCAGGTTTACAGCAATGTTCTTCACCAGCAGCTTGAGTTCATGAGCCCTTGGAGGTTTTGGAGGACTAGTGCCCTGAGGGAGAAGGCTTGTGTTCTGTACATTCTGCAAAAGGCACAGCAGAACAAGAGACACTGTAGACATGCAAATACCACATACTTTTGTCCCCCTGATATAGGGAAACAGACATGGGATGGGGTGTAACACCAGCAAAGAGCCCCAGGGGACGTGTGATCACAGAGCCTTCACTGCCAAAGGCTGTGTTGTTTCAAAGAACGTGTTCCAGTTGTTTCTGATCACCCAGCAGTGTTAAACTTACTCATTTGTGAGTCATGAATACATAATAAAAACACTAAGCAGAAGGACACTTCTCTGAGAAGTGTCATTCTTTGAGAATGACACTTCTCAAAGGATTTTGGTAGGATTAAGACTTACCTGAACCTCCTTTGTATCTGCAGGCCTCACACTCAACACTACAGATGGAGAAGCTGAGCTAAAGAGGTTCTTCAAGACATCTCTGAGTGTTTCAGATATTGCACATGTCCCTGCTGACTGTCCCTATGAGGAAACAAACAATCAGGCTTCTCAAAACTCAGAAGTAGTCAGGCAAAAATTAATTTGGTATATCTAAACCATCAACAATTAACTTTGTCAGAGAGAGACATGGTTTCCATTGGCAACAACAGAATTTAACAAGAGATCATGCAAAGAATTACTTAAATTTCTATATTATGTATTGAATAAAAACTAGAATTAAACACTGAAAAAGTCACATGCTGTTCTGAGAGTAAGGATGGCACAGCTATTAGCCACAAAACCAGAAGTTTCACTAACAGTTTTCATCTTATGATGGTGTTTGAAAGACTTTGTGCTGCTTTGCACTCCTGAGAGAGCAGATCAGGTCATCAGATAAGCAGATCTGCACCGTTCCACTGATTTAACGGGAGTTATGCCAGCTTGCAGCAGCTGAGAAGAAACTAATCCTGTGCTGCACTGAAAAAAAAATATTACAGCATCTCTTGGAGGCCTCCAACCTTGCTGAAAAGTGCAGAGATAGTGGTGCTGCTCTGAGGGACTGGGTTGTGTGTTCCCCATTCAAAAATCTCATGGTCATCTGTGCTTGGCACCACAATCCAGGGGATCAGAAGAGACATGGGTTTTGCTTACACATGTAGCTTCACATTATTAATTTTTATGTGTATGAAGACAGTGAACTGCCCCTGCCCTCTCTGCTCCTGGAGGATGCCTGCTTCCCACAGCATCCTCCTCAGGAAGTCTCCTCTGCTCAGTTACCTACAGGGAGTAGATTTTTAAATTAAGCTGTCCCAGACAGGTCAGTCTGACATCCAACAGCTCTAAAGGACTCATCCATCTTTTCCCATCTGACACCACACCGAGAGATTTTACCATTGTGTGGCTTTCACAACAGGCCAAAAAGATTTGGAGTAACAGCCCTTTCTTAATAACACAAGTGTTACAGAGACATTTAGCGTGTTCCATAAAAATCCCAGGAATGCTGTGTACAGAATTCCTGTTTTACTGCCTTCTTACCTAACTGGCCTTTGATGGCAGGTTCAAAACATACAACAGCATTGGCCAGTCCCATAGAAACTCTGCTGTATTCACACCATGCTCCCTGAAACAACAGCCAAGGAAAAAAGGCACCGGTGCTTCTCTGCAACTTGCAGCTAATACTCATTTACTTTAAAAAAGATTAAAGTAAATTAGTCTGTCTAAAGCCTCAGTTTCAGCAATTTCATTACTTAAGCTATTTAAACAAGCAGATAAATTGTGGATAGTCATCACTGTTTTGGAGGTAATTTCCCTGCCCTTACCTAAACACTTCTTGATGAACAACACTGTCAAACTAAAATCCCAGTTGCCTCTTGCTTTGCCATCAGCCTAATCTGGTATTTGTTATTTCACAGTAAAAACAGCAACCACAGTCACTGGACTTCTACTCAGAGGTATTGTCTGTTGTTCCCACAGTTATTTGGAAAAGAGATTGACTCAAAAGCCTCCTGTCAGCCCAAACTCATTTTTACCATCCCTATTCAGAAGGTAAATCTCCACCATGACACCCTCAACAAGCCAAGCCATAATGGCTTAACTGCCAACCCAAAATGCTACAGACAACAGGTTTCACTCTGGGGTTTGACATGGGCTGGGGGTGCACAGCCAGCTTGGGCCACACCAGCCCAAAATCACCTCATGCAAATCCAACCCCTCCCAGTCAGCCAGGGTTGCCAAACACAACTCGGGTTCACCCAGCCATTACCAACAGAAAATGGGTTATTATACCCAGCTTGTGTGATGACAAAACCACCCTGTAGATAATCACAAGTAATTAAAGGTATTTGTTTGTACACACAGTATTGCTTCCAGAAGAGTTAAAAAACAAGACACAAAAGCTGACACTTAAGTTTAAGAGCTGAAGCAATTTCTGAGGTGTAGGTTGCTCACAGGTTTTAGCACTTGGTTTATTGCCTCCCCTTTTCCCTGAGTGCTAATAGAAACTTCAAAGTGAAAATAAAGCCCTCAACTATTAGGAACTCAACAGGCTCAGTATAAAAATGTGGGCAAAGCATAACAACTTGCAACTCTGCAATCCAGGGCTTGGACACCTCTCAAAAAGCAGGTTGTGAAGTGCAGTGGCTGCAGAGTCATCTGTGTTTGTCAGTAAGGATTTAATGACTGTTCAATACCTGGGTAATCAACATGCCACCCCAGCACGTGAAGGTCATTTACACTGCTACGTGTGCCCAGTAAAATCTGCATTAAAACACACTTCAAAAGGCTTGCCTGTCTTTAGTTATGAGTTTCACATTTTTGTGAGCAAAAGCTGTGGTGATAAATAGTTATGATTTGAGGTCATTCAGTACAGGTCTTTAGAAGCAGCTCTACAATAAATTTATTTTTTAACAAGGCCTTCAGTCTGAAAAGCAATTTCACAAAACACAAGCAAGTCTTCACCCACTGTTGTAAGAAAGGCTTAAGTCACCACAAAAAAAAAATTCAGTGTGAAGGGTCTCTTCTGAGAATCTCAGTCATGAGAATCTTGTTTGCAAAGTCAGGGATGTCCCAGTAAAACAATGCCCAGTAAATCAGTGTTTATATACAACATAAGGTGCAAATCCCAAAGCATCAAAGTATTTTTAGATCATCCATCACTTCCTTAAATAACTGTATTTTTTTCACAGCTGTTTCTGAACTATAATTGCCAGACTTCAAAACTCATTTAAAATAAGGAAGGAGCAGCTTTGTAATTGCTTTGATGGGAATATCAATTTTAGAAGTGATGTAAGAGAAGGTATTTAGGAACAGGATTTTTCACACTTTGGAATTTGGACAAAAAAATGTTTGCAAAGTCATTTGTCTGTCAAATACAGACTTGATTTATCTTTAATGGTTCAGTAATCTTGACAGATGCTCAGGTTTTGATGGATGAGCCACACCAGATGCTTTACACTGTTTTGGACCAAAGGGATGAAGACCCACCTTCTCCACCACGACAACAAATAAAACTTACTGACTGACCTCCTGCACTGCTGGCTGGATCTCAAAGTTGATTTCATTGGTGTTAATGAGGAACCACTCAACTTTGACATCTTCTCCTTTGTCTTTCACAGAGAGCTGAAGCTGTGGATAGGAAAGCAGTTATTGGAGAGTGTTCTGGCTCATGTGAAGAAATTGTAGGTCAAGCTCCATACTAGGGCTTGACAAAGGAAGAATGATATAAGTAACTTCAAAGTGACCTTCTAAGAAATCAGAAGTTGCTTAATTTTTGAGAGAGCCAGTCAAAAAAGGGAATTGTTCTATACATCCAAGTAGTCCATCCAACATGTTATTTATCCATAGTCCCTTAAAGAGCTGTTTGCAAACAGGAGGTTCAGCTCAGCTGGGAGATGGAACACAACAAAAGGAATAGAAGAGAGAACAACACCCAACACTTTACCTGCAGGTGAAGTGGAGACAGTTTCACACTGTAGGACTGAGCTTCGGCAGCTGCAGGCGAAGGGTCAGAGACAGCAACAACAAATTTAACAGAATCTCCCACAACATTGCAAGAAACCACCTAAAAAAATGAAAAGGGTGAAGAGAAACAAAGGAAGAGAAAAGCTTTTTAGTCTTCAGAAGGTTTGGTGAACGCAAGAAAGGAAAGAAAGGAATTTAAGCTATCAGAATTATGGCAAATTCCACAGGTGGGAAATTTGTAAGTGATTTCATTAATGTCCCTACTTCCTTCTGTGCATTCTTCTAAAAAAATTAAATTCAGTTCTGGACATGATATTTAATACCTGCAAATTACGGTGTTTTCCAAAATTTCCCTTGTATTGTTACCTAATTCAAATGTAACTCCTCACCTGACAAAGACTCCTTTCCATTTCACTCATCCAGATATTAAAAGCTCCAAGATGGCAATTTTGCATAAGGGAGATGAAAAAGTTTGTTCTTCTTCCTCTTCTCCTCCAAAACTAAGCAGCCTGCCATGGGACAGCTGGTTTTACCAAACAACCTTCAGTTTAGTGGTATCCTACAAATGGGAAATTTTGGCATAACCCTGCTGCTACTGAAGAGCATCTTGGCTGAGTAATTCCAGTTCCCAGCTGGATGGGAAGGAACAGGAGCCTTTAATTTATTCAAGCCTTTGACCAAACCAAGAAAGGCCCTGAAATGTGGTGACAAAGCTAAATGTCTGGGAAAAGTCTGTCTGCCACTTGACTGCAATACACTTTGTTGAGTCAACTCCCTTTTTACGAGCAGTAATTTAACTTATTATCACACTGAGTTTACAAACACCGAATAGTTTTCCCTCCCTCTCTCCTCTGCAAACCCACTGAGCTGCTGGAGCTGCCAGGCAAAATTCCTGGAGTGTGCAGGAAGCTCCTGGCAGCACAGGAAAAGCACCTGGAGTAGAAGTAAGAAATCATTCATTACACCACAGGGACACTGTCAATTTGCAAACAGCTGAATGCATCTGCCTGTCACTGTCCCTCTGTGGGTACTGTCCCCTGGAAAGGACAGCTCAGCCCTCCTTAGACTGACTCAGGCAGAGGTAACCAGGTCAATGCAATGCACAGACAAATAATTCACTGGGAGGTTTGTCTGACAGAAACGCTGCATGATGCTACTAAATTGTGTTTGTGCACTCACTGCTCCACTTATGGGAACTGGATTCAAGCTGAAGGCTTTAAAATGAATCATGTATCTTCTGGAAGATCCTTATCAGTCTCTCCTTAAATATATATTTCATCTCCCTGGGCTCTCTAGTGTGCATTTTAAGGATGATCAGAGCATTATCAAGGGCTTCAGAGCACATCCATTAAGGTAGAGACTTAATTACAAAGGAGCAGGGGGTGGATATGGCAAATAAAAATCCCAACCACACCCACAAACAAGAGTTGCCTTTTCAGGTATGGCTTATAAAAACTATAGTTTAGAAGTGGACAAATCAGTTTCCCTCATCTGAAGCCTAAATTCCTTCAGAAGTGATTTCTGACCTTAACCCCACATAATCAACATGAACACCCACTATTATGGTAAAATATAAAGAAATTTAAGACATTTTTAAACAGCTAACAGGAATTAATAGCCCAACTGCTTATTTTACTTGTAGCTGAGGTGGAACACAGTATCACTCCTTTCATTCCTGATGGTGAACTGACATGGTGGCTCTTCAAAGACTCAAAAAATGAACATGTTCTTCCCTCCTTGTAGAGGGCAGAGGAGGGAAAAGGACAGGTCTGATGCAAAAGCTGCTGGCATTTGCATGTCCTAAATGCAGTGGTTTATCATCCATGCCCATTTCATCCACACATCCATAGGAAGTTCAGTGCATCCAGAACAAGTTGGACTTGCTGCACATGTGATGCAGAGCCATTCATCTGGAATTTCTGGATGTCCAAGAGCCAAGGTTGCCAAGTATGTGGTTGATTAATGCTTTAAAAAACAGTGTGTCCAGAGAGTTGGCGGATGCGTTTATGTGCCACTTGTTTCTTAATCATGTTCAATTCCAAGTAAAGGATGGAAACACTTTGTCAAGAGATGCTAAATAATTTTTTATATATATAATTTTTTACCTTTAACTTCAAAGCCTGAGCCAGTAGGGTTTGGACTTTTAGTCTCCTTGATTAATTCATTTACTGCCAAAGACATCTACTAAGTCCTACTCCCCTTCCGCCCTCACTTTGAATAAAATCATTGTGGTCTTTAGGTACAAACATCTGTTAATTTTTAATCCAATCAGAAAAAGAGGTGGTTCCATGTTTGTTAACAGAAAATAATACGTCTTTATGTCAGGTGAATCCACTTGTTCTGGGAGCAGGATGGATTAAGGGGTCAGAACACTGAGTGCAGCAGAATTTGAAGAGAAAGCAATTTTGTTTTCATCTAACATGCTGCCACAAGTGGCAAGAAGTCGATTAAAGAGACCACAACTGCTGTTTCCCTTATTAAGTGACATTCCTTTAGAAATGTAGGTGACTTTGATAGACCAGAGCAGAAACACACAGGCCAATTTCATCCTTCTCTCACATCACTCTTACCAAGGACATCCCCAGCCATCAACACTTTGTGGTTTAGAGTCTAGAAAACCTGTCAGTTCTGTAACAAACTGCTCTTTAAAAATTAAGCCTGTACTGCACCTGAGACCAGCTAATTCTGGACTCTCTTTTGTGATCCTTTTGTGATCTGGGCAAGACAGATCTCCTAAATTAGCAGAAATAAGGTGAGGTCAAGTAGCAGCACAAAGAAACCAGGACCAAGGTATTTTCTCCCTCCTGCCTCCCATGGGACAAACACTCCACCACCAGCCTTTGCTTTACCCTCCCACTCTGTATCTCGATTTTTCCCTTTGCAGTTCCTCTGGACAGAGCTGCAAAGTTGCCATGCTGTCCTTCCTGAAGTAGCAGCAGAAGCTGCTCCACCTCAAGAAGCACCGTGGTGCCTCTGGTCCTCACATGTGGTGTCCTCTCACCTTGAGGTTTCAGTTTTGGCACTGGCACCCCACCAATTACTCTCTTTTCCTCACTCCTGCTTCCCTCTGTGCAGCAGCAGGTTCCCTTCCTGAGCTGAAGGGCTGTGACTTCAGGGGGAAGTTCTGACAGCCCTGATGGGGAAGATCTTCTTCACCTTCCCCAAGCCCTGACCACACCACACATGTGTGTAAAACCTCAGCAGTACAGGCCTCGACTGCCTTTTTTGTTTGTTTTCTGGAAGGAAATCAGTTTTACAGGTTACTTGAGGTCACTCAGTAGTATGTGAGTCGTACAAATATTTAACATTTTCACAAGAAAGTTAGTATTCACCATAAGGCAACCACAGAGTGAAAGCAGCCTTGAGCTCAGCTGTAGGGATCAGTGCACTGTAAGATTCAGGACCCTCACAATTTCCCATATTTCTCCCAGAGTATCACTATGAGAAGGATGGTTTTTTGTCATGGAAAGCTTATCTTGTCAATGGCCATACAATTTGTGTGATGGGGTTAAACTCCACCACAGGGAAATTTTCCCAGTCAAAACCTTGTGCTTTTTGATAGTCATTAACACTCAGCTGTTCAGAAGAATTACATGATCTTGTTTGGTTACCAGAGCCAATGCCTTAAACTCTTGAGGGGGTTTCTCCAGCTTCTTCACCATCTCCTCTCTACCCAGACAGTCTAACAAGTGACATGGACCAAATGAAGGAGAGAAGACAAATGCAACATGTAATCCAAGCACAGGTAGGTGTGGATTTTTAGAAGCCAGTATCAAAGTGAATTTGCCTGCAAACACAATGAGACAACCTTGGACCAGTTTTCCAAAATGATGTTAAACACCACGGTGAAGGCAGAGTGAGTGATGGAATGAGTGCAGGAGAGGGAGTTTCTATGTCAGCCACAGAAACAAAGCAGAAATTGATAAAACATGTGAATTTATCCACTCCTTTGAGACTGGCACATACAAATTCATGTTGGTGAGGATAAAAAAAGCAAAGAGGTAATAAAACAAACAAGCAGGGAGTACAAGGAGACAAGTCAGGAAGAATTTTCAATTCCTAACCTATCAAATTAAATTAATATCATACAGTGTGAGGACAGGAAGCAGTGCTTTTATCTCAGAAGGGGAAAACAAATAAATATCAGCAATAGACCTGGTATCTAGTTTGGCCTCATTAACACCCAAGTGTCTACAAACCATCTGACAGACTGCACAGCTGAAGACACAGAGCCCAGGAGAAGATCATGAAGCCCAGGAGAGCTTTGCCAGTTTGTGCTGCAGTAGCCTGGAGAGAGATCCAGTTGCAGAGACAGGATTTACCTGTGTTGGGGTGTTGGGGCATCCCTGACACCTGTGCCAAGCTGGCAGATGTGGCACAAGCCTACAGGAGGCCCACAAACATCTGCAGTAGCAGCTGGAAGACAAGACAGCCTGCCAGTGCCAAAACCAGTATGATCTCCAGTGAAGCAAACAAACCTCCTCCCTGATGTCTTCATTTGGCAAGACACTCGTTTCTGAAGCAGGTTAGATTCATGGTGTTGTCCTGCCTATTTTTGTAGGGTCACCTACAAAAATAGGTGATAATTAAGCTTGTAGCCCATCGTTCCCACGTTAAGGTGGACAGGGATGTGCTTGAAAGGGAAGGGAACAGTACAGCGAGGAGCAGGGAGGTGAAAGCTGGATACAAGTTACAAAGGAGCCTGAAAGGCACCATCCCTGTTGCACAGTTAACACCCAAAATCCCTCAGGATAAATCCAAAAGGAGGTGTGGTGCCAAGGAAAGTAAGCTATGGAGCAGCAATATAAAGGAAGATTAGGACATCACACAGGAAAGCTGAAAAACCTTGAAATGTAGGAGAGAAATGCAATACAAAATGTTGTATAAGGGGTGTGTGTATAAGAATTAACAGCTACTACTCATATAAAGGACAGCTTATCACTGGGAAAACACCACAGGGAGAGAGACCTGGATGCAACAATTCAGTCACAGCATAAAGCAGCCACATTAGAGGCAGATTGGAGCCTAAAACCCCTCAAGAAAAGTGTTTTCAGAGACAAATAGAAGACTTGCATGGTGAGACCTCACTGTAGGGCTGTGTGTCACTTCAGCCACCAAGTGCAAGAACGTGGATTTAATTGCAGTTGCGACTGAGAATGGAGAGATTTATGAGCCAGGACAACATTGTAAAAGGAGACTTAAAGAACAACTCATTTAGCCAAGCTAAACAAAAGCTGGAAGGAAATACAATTCCTTCATAATACATTTATTGAGAGCACGCACCATGGAAGAAGAGCAAACACTTTGAGGATAAAGGGATATACTAGTACAGAAACGAAAAAAAAACCAAGGAAAAAAGCTGCATAGGCCATAATTCCCCTCAGGTTTGTAAAAAAATCCCAGTCATTAAAGCAGCAAGCCTCTGGGACAGCTTTTCAAGAAAAACAGGAGTTAAAAGACAATACAGCAACTTATTATCTCTCACTAAAGGAATGGCACTCTGAAGGAATTTTATCCCTTTCCATTTAAGCACGAAGCAGAAAAGGAAAGGAGACTTCTGCAGTAGCCTGCTCCATCCAAACCCTCTGTGCCAAGTCTCCAGCATGAGAATCTTCTCTTTTTGCCTTTTTTGTTGCTGTTGCAAAGTTCAGATCTTCTGGAAACAGACTGCACTAATGGAAAGGCTGGCAGAAAATGCTAAGAATACTCCTAATGTTTACTTTATTAAAACAAAACAACCACTGGCACACAACGAAAACAGGCCACTTCGTTCTATATATTTAGGCACTGGCCCAAAACTGGGAGTGAAGGCAACACATAAACAGAGGCTTTATCAAGGAGCAGTGTGGTGTAACCTTCAGCCACAGAGCAGCTCTGTTCCCACCACCACAGCTTTGGCCAAGCTGAGAACCAGCAGCATTCCAGCCATGTCTGTAGCATTGCACACACTTTTACCACTTTCAGCTTCTTCAAGGCCATGACAGTGGGTATATTCCTAAGGAGTGCAGGTGTCAGCCTGTGTCCTGTCACAAACAGGGCTGACAGCAGTAATATAGTAATTACAGTCTGTCTGGCTGGGTTTTTTTGGAGCAAGACTTCCCAGGCTCATCACCTGGCTGTGCTCCATGGCCCAGCACACAGGAGGACAGAGGAACACCCACCCCAGGGCTTCACCATGTCATCCCATGCTGACTGCTTTTATGATCTCTCACCCTCAATCCTCCTCCTCCTTTCATGACCACCACCTCTCTGATGCAAGGTCAAAGTCATATGTGAAACTACCTGCAATAAATCCAACCCTGGCTGCTGAGCCAAGGCACCTACACACTCCTGCCATACAGATCTCACACTGAACAGGTTGCAGGAAAAGTCTTGTGTGAGGTGATGCCTCAGGCAAGTGCAGAGCTCTGTGGGATGCTACAACACTGACAAACACATAAACTACATCCAGAGCCTCTCACACCAGCAGTGACTTACAAACACGTATCAGAAGTTTGAGTTTGGACCAGCTGCACAGAGAGGTTTCAATTTCATATGCAAACATTAAGAGTTTGAAGAGCAAGGGGGAAGAAGAAAACACCACAAAAAACCCCTGCCTTTAGACCCTTGGTATTACCTGAGGAATATGTAAAAGACAATTATCATATAAGAGAACCCCTGAGATGTTTAGGGAAAGGTGTGCATTTAAGGAAAAAGGGAAAGTAGCTACCAGACTGCCACTCTAAGGTTATTATACACTGAAATTCAAATATATATTCAGGTTGTACCTTAACTGAAGGAGTAAGAATAATTCTGAGAAATTTTTCCAGCAGTTGTGCACAACACTATGGACGTGGGTTTTGGCACAGTTCAGAACTACCCAGTGTATGAAAGCAAACCTGGTTTAGTGGAATAAATTTTTAAATTGGTTTAAGCTGCTTTGAAACCACATTAGATTGCTGTACAACAGCTTGAATAACACACCCAATTGGCTCAACCCAAGGCCAGAGAAGGACCAGAGACTGCACAAGGGAGAGTGGAGGACTGTAAAGCCACAGGTAAATAAGTTCCCTGGATTCAGGCTGCCACGGAGCCAACACCTACTGCTTTTTGCTGTCCAAACTCCAGCACAGCAGGGGAAGGTGCCCACAGGGCACTAACTTACCTCGCTGCTGTGGCAGTCAGAATCTACACATAAACAACACCCAAGTCAGCCCAGGACTGCAGCAGAATGTTCCCTGGGGTATGAGAAGACTTCAGGGAAATCCAGGACTGCATTGTGCCTTGGTTCTGGTACACAGGCACCAGTTTTAGCCTTGAGATGATGCTCTCATTGGCCAAGGGCAGCCAGCAGACCCAAACCTCCTGGCCATCTCCCATGCAAACACATTTGCAGCCCTGCCCACCTTCCAGCAACGTTTCAGACACTGCACTGCAGGACACCAGTTGTTTGTGCTGTTATTTGCCTGCTTTTATTTGCAGCAGCTCTCCCTTGGGTGCTGGCTTCACACATTACACATCACACCACTTTCAGACCTTGCTGCCCCCTCCCCTTATAATTTCCCATCATGGGATCTTCCACTGGCACAGAGTACCACCAGTGCCAACTCTACAGCCAAGTCCAGTGTCTCCAGCCCCACTGCTGGGGCAGGGACCACTGGGAGGGGAAAACAAAACCAAAAAAAAAAGAGAGACAACAAGTGCACAAACAACTTTACATGTTGACAATCCCCAGCTGCCACCAGTCAGGGTGTGCCTGTAAGTTGTGTATCAGGCAGATAAGCATGCATAGTTTCCAAAGGAATCATAGTAGAGCTGCTTAACATCTAAATCAGACAAGCAAAGCAAAATAACAAAGCAAAACTAAAAGAAGAGCTTTAGGCTAATTTGATGCAGGTGCAGCTCTTCCAGTCACTAGGACAAAAATGCATATGCTATCATTGCTAATAGCATATATAGACATTTTAATTCCCTTTCAATGCATTTTTACCCTGTTCCAAGAGCAACATTCTGCTTTACTTTCATTTCACATGCAATGAACCACCTCCCAGTATGTGCTGTGGGAAAGGAAGAAAGAAATCACTTGCTCTTCACAGGATTCAGCAGAGTCAAGACTTCACCCTCAGGACTTTGCACCTGCTCCACTGATCCTCACTCAGCTCCCACTTATGAAGCAAACCTGTCATCAGCCACACACACAGCAAGAGGCAGACAAAGATGTTTTCCTGTCCCAGAGGAGAAATGTCCCTTTCTTTGCTTGTGAAGTCCAAGCCACACTTCAGCAATAGGATGGGGAACCACCCCAAGGACTGCAGAGGAGGGGAGAAGGCTCTGCTGTATGAGCTCATTGAGGGCGTACCTATAAACTTGGCATAACCCTGATTATTGTTCATTTGGTAGAAGCCCTGGAGCACCTTCTGCTCATGACTTGCAAAAGAAGTGAATCAATGCAGAGAGTTTGCACAGGTTCATTAGAGAGGCGGCTTCTTACCAGCCTCAACAAACATAGGTCAAGGGTGCAGAGATATTGATAGATAAAACTCCCACTGGCACTAATAAAAGTTAACATTTCCTGCCCCAAAGGACACTGGTACACAAAAAATCCAAAGTTTACCTTCTCTTCAGCTGACTTTACAACACTAATAACTTCTTTAATTGCCAGCTCGAGTGGTTCTGGTGGGTCATCTTCCTCAAACGTGAGCAACTGAGAATCCTAAGAAAGAAAAAAAACAAACCATCATTAGGTGGCTTGAAAACAAGTGATAAAAATGCACTGCAAGTCAAGTTCCTGGAATTGCAAATGTATGTCAAAACTTCTGTGTATTAATTGCATGACACCTCACTACATAATATAGGGTAAAGCCTGAAAACATATACTTAGGACATAACTATGGGCCTAATCATAACTCATCCTTCTCTGTAGTGGAATATCAAGGTACAAAGCACAGTGCAGAGCAAAGCCTGTGAACAGCAACAGAGTTCAGTGAAACTGCTCTTCTTGAGTAAAGATTTACCAATAATATCGTTTGAAAAGGCTTGTTTGCTTTGGCCTAATAATACAGCTGCACTAGGCTATGCCAAAAACTAAGAAATGCCAAGTATCATCTCGCAGAGGTGAGGAAAGAAGTCTTCCCCTCCCCAGTCCTGCCTGTCTGTGAAGGCAGGCAGCGATGACAGCCACTCAGCCTGCACACACACAGCAGCGTTTTGGCAGTGAGGTCATACTTTCAGAAGCATCAGCACTGCATTCTCCACCTGCTACCCACACCGAGCAGCCGGCCCCGCTTCCCTCCGTCACCCGGGCTTGTTTTGCACGGAGGAATGTCATGAGCTGCGAGCCGCTGGCATTGTTTTGGGAGCCTGACAGCGGGAGCACCGCCACGCTGCAGTGCCAGGAGGTGAACTCATGGCTCCAGCTGCTCACCCGGGCTGTGTGTCCCTGTCACAGTGGCTTTGGTCTCTGGTCAGCCAAGGGAAGCTGCCACTTGTGTCTAGTTCACTCTCAGTTCCCACCACCTGTGCCCAAGCTGTCTGGGCTCTTCTTCCCTTCCACAAGTGCGGGGCAAACCTTCATTTCTTAGCACAGCCCACGCTTTTCTCAACTGCACTGTGCAATCTGAAAGGGCAGACAAAGTATTTTCTTCCCACTGCCCTAACTTACAGCGGTATTTGGAAAGTGTTAAATTATTTTCCTTATCTGTCACGCACACATGTTGCCCCGCTCTTCCTTCTCCCCCTCCCTGCTCCCTGACATGTAAGAAAGGAACCTCCTAGGTCTAAGAGGTCTCCCCTCGGGAGAGGGCTGCACACACATTTCGAGACCTGGGGACATGCCGCTTCCTAGATAGTTCAGCCTCAGCATTTTCTACTGACATGACAAGGGTTCAGTCCTCAGGACAAGGAAATCAGGTTGCCACAGCCTCACCTAAGTTCTTCTTAGACCCGGGCATACCATTACACACACACGAGCAGGATGCCTCGCTGCGCCCTTTGTAGGAAGGGCAGGCTGGGATGGGAAGGAATGCCACGTTTCGTGCATCCTCCCTGACCCAGATTAAAAGCAAACTGACCAAACCCTGAGCATCCCACCATCCAGCGGGTCTGGAGGACACCAGCCCGTGGAGTTACACCCCAAACACGCGGGTTCAGCGGAGCCCGAGGAAGCCCATCTCTGGGAATTATTTGCCGAAGGACGGGCCGCAGGCCCAGGCCAGGAAGTTTCCATTGTTTCCTCCTCCCCACGCCCAAACAATGTTATCGGCAGTGCGAACCCCTGCCAGGGGCTGCAGGGGTCACGGCTTTCCTTTCTCCCCATCCCTCCCTGCCTCCCACGCGCGCACCCATTCCATGCCTCTGCCCAGCTCCTTCCTGCAAAACCCTGCCGAGCAGCCGCCAAACCTACACGTGTGAACACGCAGACACACACGGAGGGGCAGGAACACCGGCGACACCCCGGCATATCCCCGCGGCAAATCGCATCGCCCCTACAGCCGCTCCCCGGAGCGGGGAAGAGCCCAGAGCCCGGGAGGCTCCGGCCCCATCCCGGCGGGCGCGGGGGAGCCGCCACCGGCGCCTCCCGGAGCATCCCGGCCGGGGCATCCCCTCTCCCACCCCTCCC
>WEIV01009751.1:1928-16246 GCA_013390005.1 Calyptomena viridis
ATATATATATATATATATATATATATGTGAGATATATACATGCACACATAGGTACACATATACACATGCATCAATACGACCAAACAAATGTGATAATGATATACATATAATATAAATATTTACACGTATGCATTTTATACTATGAGAAATGGCTGTATTGGCTAAAATGCCTATTTGAAGATATGTTCTATGGAATGGGTATGTTGCCACATAAAAACTTGGACTAGGATAATTATAATGCATTTCAATATCAAGGCAAGGCATAAATCAACATACTTTACAGTTTTGCTTTTAAAAAATCTTCTGAAAATTCTCGTATGTTCAGCTGGCTTTTAAGATATATGAATGTGTTTAAAAAGCTGTGTTTTATTATTGAAAATGTTGGTAATTCATGGCCCTTAGCAGTGCACACATATTCATCCTGGCAAACCTACGGGTTCTCTCTATTGTTTGTCACCTAAAAAAAATATAAGTTAAACAAAATGTACAGGTGACAAAACATGAGCATGAGGGATGCTGGAGATTTTTTTTGTGTGTTTCATGTATGTTTCAGTGTTTCTTCAACCTCAGATATGTTAAGTGACAAAATTAAAATACCCCACTGAGTTATACTGTGAAAAAAAGTTGAGAAAAAAAAAATGCAAGGCACATCGATCTTATCATATAGGAATAGAGAATGTCCTCATTTTCCACTTGGAACCTGTAGAGAGCGGTTGCAGGAGTGGAGTACCTTGCACTATAAGTTTAGGGCAGATTCAGGACCCCTTGTTGAAACTGAATTGTCACAAGTCTGTGGGGCCTGATGAAGTGCACCCCAGGGTTCTGAGAGTGCTGACTGATGTTGTTGTCCAGATACTCTCCATTATATTTGAAAAGTCATGTCAGTCAGGTGAAGTCTCTGTTGACTGGTAAAAGGGAAATATCACTCTCACTTTTTAAAAGGAAAGAAAGGAAGCTCTAGTGAACTACAGGCCTGCGAACTTCACCTCTGTGCCATGGAAAGTCATGGAGCAGATTGTCATGGAAGCAACACTAAGGCACATGCAATACAAGGAGGTGATCCATAACAGACAGGATGGCTTTACTAAGGGCAAATCGCGCCTGACCAATCTGCTGGCCTTTTATGATGGAGTGGCTGCAACGGTCAACAATGGATTGAATGATGTCATCCACTTAAACTTCTAAAAGGCCTTTAACACAGTCCCCAAAATCCTTATTTCCAAATTTTAGAGAGATGGATTTGAAGGGTGGACTATTCAATGGATAGCTGGAATGCAGCCGGAGAGTTGTGGTCAATGGCTCTATGTCCAGGTGGAGTCTGGTGACAAGTTGTGTCACTCAGGGCTCTGTCTTGGAAACTGTGCTCTTCAATATCTTCATCAATGACATGGATAGTGAGAGCAAGTGCACCCTCAGAAAATTTGCAGATGGCACCAAGCTGAGCTTTGCTGTTGACACAACAGCATGGGATGCTATCTAGTGAGACCTGCACAGGGTTGAGAAGTGGATCTGTAAGAGCCTAATGAGGTTCAACAAGTCCAAGTGCCAGTGCAGCTGGGTGGTACAATCCCAGACATGAGTACAGGCTGGGAGAGAAACTCATTGAGAAGAGCTCTGCAGACACAGACTTGAGAGTTCTCATGGATGAAAAAACTGAACATGAGACAATTGCATTCTGGGTCTCATCAAAAGAAGGGTGGCCAGCAGTTCAAGAGAGACGATTCTCCCCCTCTACTCTGCCCTCATGAGACCCCACCTGAAATTCTGCTTCCAGGTCTGGAGTCCTCAGAGCAAGACACACCTCTTAGACCAGAGGAGGGCCATGAAGATGATCAGAGGGCTGAAGCACCTCTCCTAAAAAGACCAACTGAAGAACTAGGGTTGTTCAGCCTGCAGAAGAGAAGGCTTTGGGTACAGCTTGTAGCCGACTTCCAGTACTTAAAGAGGGCTTATGAAAAAGAAAGACTGGGACTTTTTACATGGGTAGATAGTTGTAGGACAAGGGGGAACTGTTTTAAACTAAAAGAGGAGAGATTTAGATTAGATATTAGAAATACATTTGTTATTATGAAGGTAGTGATGCATAGGAACAGGTTGCCCGGTGAAGTTGTGGATGTTTCATTCCTGGAAGTGTTCAAGGCCAGGTTGGATAGGGCCCAAAGCAACCTGACCTGGTGAGTGACATCCCTGCTCATTGCAAGGGGTTGGACTAAATGATCTTTAAGTTTCCTTCCAGCCCAAACCATTTTATGATTCTATGATTAATGGTCCATTTCAGGTCAAATCCTCAGGTAGTATAAAATAGAATAGTTTCATTGAAAAAACACTGTCTTTATAAGTTTTTACACTAACATGAATGTTTTGTTAATCATAACCTGCTCCATAATCTTGATTACAGGAAAATGTATACATTTATATGGATTAGCAAGATTTAGCTATGTCTCACAAATGTTTTTGATACCATTGAATTATTGATTATTATTGATTATTGTTGTGAGTTAAGTTTTTAGAACAAATTCTAGTTTGTTGAATTGTTGAAGAAATCTTTTATTTTTCTTTAAAGGTATGCTTTTAATCCTCCAAATATTATCTACAATGATGTTGGCAAAACTCCTTTTTTAATCTCTCTAGAAGCTTGTCTGTTTATCCAAGCATCAGACCAAAAGGACACATCAAATTTCAGATAATAAAAAAATCACAGAATGGTTGAGATCGAAAGATCATCTTTTCCAAACTCCCTGTTCAGTCAGGGACGTCCAGACCAGCTGCCCTGGACTATATGCAGAAGACTTTGGAATGTGTCCAAGGATGGAGACTGAACAAAGTCTTTGGGCAATCTGTGCACAGAGAAAATATTTTCTATAATTCAACAGGAAACTTCTGTGTTTCATTTTGTGTCTGCTGCCCCTGGTCCTGTCACTGAACACCACTGAAAAGAGCCTGGCTCCACTCTCTTTGCATCCTTCCTTCAGGTATGTAGATACATTGATAAGATTCCCCTGAGTCTTCTCTTCTCCAGGCTGAGCTGTCCCAGCACTCTCAGCCTTTTCTCATAGGAGAAGTGCTTCAATAACTTCATCATCTTTGTGGTCCTTCACTTAACTCTCTCTAGTATATCCATGTTTCTCTTGTGCTGGGGAGCCCAGAACTACACCCAGCACTCTGGTGCGGCCTCACCAGTGCTGAGTAGAGGGGAGGGATCATCTGCCTCAAGCTGCTGGCAATACTTTGCTCAGTGATGCCCAGTATACCTTTGACCATCTTTGATGTGATGGCACATTGTTAACTTATGTAAAGATGCATCTGGACTTGTCTGGGAGCATGCTAAGATACAGACATACATAGACAGGATAGTGCAACCTGAAATATCATTACAAAACATACAAATTTACCAACATAGCTATTTTAGAATAGTGTCCTAGAGGAGATTTTAGTTCTAAATAATAGTTAGTAAATGACTGATGATTTAAACTGCATTTTGAAATACCATTCCACCGATACTGGTTCCCATTTCTTTGATGTCTGAAGGTATGCAAGAATGTTATAAAAGGACACAAAATATCTATTATGTGAAGATACCAGGAAAATAGGTATAGATAACATAGCCTGTAGAGACATATTTATACAAATGGTTTGTAAAAATATCTGATTTAGCTTTTTTAAATTATGCAAAATTTTTTATAATATAAATTAAATTTAGTCTTTTTTTAATACATCATAAAATTGGCTAGATATGGAGAACTGCTTCTGTGCCACTGTATGCTTGGTTTTTCTTATATAACTTAGTGTTTGGAAAGTGTTGAGAGTAGTCTAGGAGGCCAGATGTGGGTGAACTAGTCACTGCTTCTAGGATCCATATTTAGAGCAGTCAAAAGAAATCAAGAGCTTGATTTGATCCATGTAGTACAAAGACTGGGACAAAGCTTGCCTCAGAGAGTTGCAATCTGAACAAAAATGACAGACAGCAAGTAGCAAGAACACAATAAGCATCAACATGCCTTGGTGTTAGGGTCAGTATTACAGTTCAAAATACAATCTAGTTATCTATTATTGTTCATACCACTTTCTATGCAGGTTATACAGAAAAATAATCTATGCTTTATTCCTTCCTATTATTTATGGATCTCCCTCTGATTAAATACAAAGCTGTTTTCAGGTTATCTTTTTTTTTTTTTAATCTTGTGAGCAGGGTTATTTGTTTGTTTGTAACATTCCATTAGATGTCATTTACAATCAGAGTTGGTTGAACAGATTGCACTTAGAATTTGATGAAGTTGGTAGCATGATTTAAACTTCATCTTAGGCCTCTTTATTGCTTTAACCTGCAGAATATTTGAAAGACAATTAAGAATAGTTTTGCGATAGACTGTCTTTTTTGTAGGAGACCCCATGGGAAGCAGGGGTGGGACTCTCTCTGAGCAGCAGCAGAAACAACATTTGACCGTAACCCACCCACTCCTGTCTTCCCGGGCTGCTGAGGGAAGGAGGGAGATCTTTGAAAGAGGGAGGGATGGGGGGAGAAAGGTGTCTGTAAGATCTATCAAACTTCTCACTCTTAAGCTCTGATTTTGATAATAATAAATCCTTGATATTTCAAGTTGGAGCCTATTTTGCCTGTGAAATATTTAATAAGGAGTTTTTTATAGTCCTTATCACAAACCTTGTGAAACCTTTTAGTTTTTCCTCTCCTCTGTCCCTTTGCAGGGAGGGGAGTGGGAGAGTGTGGCTGTTGTGTGTGAGTCCTTGGCATTTAGCCAAGGTCAAACCACTACAAAGTGTAAAGAGAAAACAAACCTGCACAATCTTGATCAATCAAGGCTGTCTTGGAAAAGTTCTGAAGATTAAACATATATATTGACAACATAAAGTTTTCTCAATTCAAAACTTAACTGGAAAGTAAAATACTTTTTAGTTTTTAGCAGAATTCGAAGGCAATTTCAGAAGATATAATTTCAGAGAAATTTATACGGTTTTGTTTTTATCAAACTAATGATCTGAAACTTTCCACCTCCAGATGTACTCTCCAAAGGTGAGAAAAATATTATGATGTCAATGCTAGTAATTTAAAAAATTACTAGTTTGGAGATATACAACCTGAGAAAAATATCTCTTTCTGGCTTCAATCCAATTTTTTCAGTGTCATTACAATAATCGCTACTAAATTAGTAGTGCAAATGTTGGTGGTTGCTGGAAACAGTATGGACAGACACAGTTTCATAGAGACCAGTAGGATGGCCTTGTTCTTTATCTTCTCACCCTCAATACAGAATCACAAGAGGAATTTTCTTACATTCTTTAATAAAGTTATGATTTTGAAATCATCCTTAAGAAAAACAATTTTTTGAGACATAACACCATAATAATCCTAAAGTCTCACTGTTTATATTAAGCAGACAATTTTGACAGCATCACTAAAACCGAAAGGAATTAAAGATTTGCTGATGGAGTGGTTTTTAATAGAAACTAATAAAAACCACAAAACAAAACAAAAATTAACATGAAAAAAAAAACAAATGCACCCCACTTATATGCTCTATAATGTGATTCTCTGATTTCTAATTTGAAACACTAGCCTCCAAATATGATCAAATTTTCACTTACCATTTATATTTCTGGATTTCATTTTTCATACAATGTGTTTGGAAATACTATTAGCAACTGATGATAAAGCCTAAATACAGAGGATAAAGAATAATTGGCAATGATCAAAATAAACATATATATATACCTTTCCTCTGGGGCAATATCCTACTGCTGCTGTGAATACTGATACATCTTTTGACACTGAAAGTGATGAGTTGGGTGTAATTTCAGATCAAGACAGTAGACTCCAAGGTCAAAACCTATCCACTCAAGATACGTTTATGTCATCATATAGAACTTAAGAAGTTTGATTTAGAAATTCAGTAACATAATAAGCAGAATATTATTGCCCTACCATTTGTGTGCTCATTTTCTTTTAGATCTGAGAGAGGTGAGAGTTATGATTTAACTTGGGACAAAAGGTAACAGAATAAAATAGAAAGCCAAGCTGGAGCTCTTGTAATACCTTTGGTTCCTAATTCAAATAATACTTTGTGAGCAGACATACATGCCAAAAGCTAGTGTTCCATGAAGTGTCCCCAGTGGATATGAACATGATCACAGCGTCAGCCACGGGGACCAGACTGATTCACTGTCAGACTGGGCATCTCTGCTAGGAGAAAGAAAGATTTGGTAGCTTGTTCTGAGGACAGAAAAAAAGAAATCACAAGGAGAAGAATACTCTGAGCAGCTCCAACAGGAATGATCAGAGCCACTCCAAATCTGTAATAAGAGTCTGCAAAAATCCACCAGCAATTAACAGTTTATGGTGTATCTACTCCTGCAGGATTCTGAACTCTACTACCTTGGTCAAATTTTTTAAAAGAAAAAGGCAAACTGTTGTGGTTTTAAGTAGCCAGAGTTTTTTATTAGCTGGGGGGCTATGAAAGAGGCTTCTTTAAGAAGCTCCTAGAAATTTCTACAGCTACTGTTAGCTCCAAGCTAGCCAAGGTCAGCTGGTAATGCCTCTGTGATAACATGTTTAAGAAGGAGAAGAAAAAAAACGCAAGGCAGAACATCATGGCCACTTAGGGGAAGGGAGCATGAAAAGTTTGATCAACACCAATGTCAGTGAGAAGGAGAAAGAGAAGATGCCTTAAACACACTATAAGGTCCCAGCAACCCATGGGGGACCATAGGGAGCAAAGATTCACCTGCAAACCCGTGGGAGACTGGAAGACTCCACACTGGAGCAGATAAGTGCTGGAAAAAGAGAGGCTGTGATCCTGTGGGATGTTTGATGTCTATGTCTGGAGTGGGGGTCTGATAGAGTCCTGTAGGCCATGGGAAGAAGAGACCCCTGCTGGAGCAGCAGAGCAACATTTCTTGGGAGGACCGGTGGCCCGTAAGAACCTACACTGAAGCAGCCAAGCAGCAGCTGAATGACTGCACCTATGGTGAAGTGACTTACGTGACAACAATACCTGAAAAAGCTGTTGTCAATATAATGATAAATCCATGAAGCAGTTTCATGACAGACGGTTTTTGGGAAGGAAACCCCCACAGGAAAAGCATGGGGTTGGGCTTTTTTTTTCCCCCTCCGATTCTGCAGCAGGAACAGCCTCTGACCCATAACTCCCCCCACTTGTATCTTCCTTGGCCGCTGAGGGAAGGAGAAAGATCTTAGAGGGAGGGGTGGGGGGAGAAGGTGTCTGTAACATGTATCAAACTTCTCACTCTTAAACTCTTAAGCTCTGATTTTAGTAGTAGTGAATTCTTAATATTCTAAGTTAGAGCCCATTTTGCTTGTGAAATGGTTAATAAAAGTTGCTTATAACCCTTATCACAAAAGTTGAGGTGTTTTTTTCCCTTCTCTCAGGAATTTTGGCTGTGTGTGAGTCCTTGGCATTTAGCCAGAGTCAAACCACTACACAAACAAACCCAAACTTTTTATATAACTATAAAAACGATGAGACTCTAAATTGTCTGTTAGGGTACAATACTTGCTATAGTTTTCTTTCTGAAAATATAAATATCAGATCCTTGCTGTCCTCTTTGTAACTAAGGGGCTCAGATGAATTGTGCTCCCCATGAAGGAAAAATCAGGTTTCACACCAGTAAGTGTAGACAAAGAAGAAACCATAAGACTAAAAATTGTATCAGTTACCTATGCAGCTAATCCAGATTTGCTCACTGAGATGGTGAAATGTAGCTCTTAGGTAAAAAAAGATTTTTCTTCTCTACAAGTAAATCTCCAAAAGCTGACCAGAATACCCCCAAAGAGATCATTAAACCATGTCACATAATAACTGCATGTCAGAGTATTGTTGCATTCAATAACACCAAAAGAATTGCTAGCAAAATGTACACAAAAGCTTCAGAAGTCACATCATGTGGCAAGAAAGAGAGGGAGAGAAAATACAGCACTCATATTTCACCAGGGCATCAAAAATCAGATTCTAAAGCCACAATCACCAGAAATGAACCAAACTGGTGTGTCACTCACCATTTACATCATACTCAGTCCTGAAAACAACCGAAGGTAATTGAAATATGTTTAATACATTTGTCCTTAAGTTACTGTAAAACAACGAGCAAGAGATATAGCAAAGCTTTTCTGCTTTAAAATATGTGAAGATCCATCTTTAGAGCAGTCTTACAGAACAGGCAACATGAAAGATTTTTATTAAAGATTACCTTTTCATTATAAAAATAAAAGATTAATACAGGGCTGAAATAGTTAAGATTAAAACACTGTTCAATTACCAGAATCAGCCAGGTCTGGCAGCAAATGCTTCTAGATATTGAGGCAAAGATTTGGCTTCAAACTGGAGACACGTGAAAGAGAAATAGTTTCTGTAACTATGGAAATTAAAAGTGACCACTGAGACCAACATATTTTATTTAGCTCAGACCTACAGTCATTGGCTTGTTTGCTGAGTCTGCCAGTTTTCTGATCCTTGTCAGTTATATTCCCCTTATTACTCATATTTGCATTAAGAATCATCAAGGCTTAAGACTTTAGGTCTTTGATCTGTTTGGATTTACTGTTTTTGTAGCCTCCCTAATAATTTTTTCTCTCTTTTGTAGCCTCCAGTGGAGAAAATCCAGTAGAATTTGCCTTAGGCCAGGTAGAGTAAGTTTAATTTTTGTCTTAAAATGTAAGCATGCTTGACGGGTGGTTTCTGATGGTAAAGAGAGTTACAATCAAGAGACTAAAAAAAATTTGGCAATTGTTAGAGAAATCAAAATGCAACCCACGAGCCCTCTCTTTTTTGTTGGATTTCTAATTTTCTAGATGTGGTTTGCCATTAAACAATAAAATAACAGAGGCTCTGTTTCTTAGTAAGTAGAACATTAATAGCCTCTTTCAAGACCAAGTGTATCAGATGATGAGAGATGATGCTGGAGTATCAGATGATGATCAGGAGTGTTTCATCTCCCATTCATGGTCCAACCCCAAACCAAAACCAGACTACTTTGCTTGTGGTAATACTGGTACAGCCAAAATTAGCTATCTACAGCAAGCCAAAAATCTTCCAGCAGTAACAGATGAAAAATTTATGTTATGGGTAGGAGGAATAGATTAGATGTTATTATGATGTTGTTTCTAGTTTTTTGTTGTAACCATAGACCTCTAACTCACATAAGAATATCAACCTGCTAATTTCTATTAGTTCTCTAATCACAAGTTTCCTCTGCTCCTCAGAAATCTGTGAACTATGTTCAATGGTAACATCTGATGGCAAAAACAGACCAGATAAATAAATGTTAATATCTAAAATAATTAATTGATTTGGAAAAAGTGCTAAAACCCAGTAACTTTTATGGATTCTTTAGCTTTTGTTTCCTGTGATGTTCTCTCTACTTCTGTGGCCTGTCTGCCTGTACAGTCTGTATTAAATAGTTTACTAGTAACTTTGTACAATTTTCTAAAAAGTAGTTTATCACCTTTACTATGAATTTCAACAAACAAGAATTTTAGTGAGATAAATTGTCCTTCTGTTTGTGAAACTGGATTAAGAAGAAGACATGACATCTAGCAAAGCTAGTCAAAGCTGGTCAAAAAGCCTTGAAACCTTTCCAGAAGACATGGTACTGTGCCAAAAACAAAAGGTTGAGATGAGGAAGAAGAAGATAGGGGTCTTTTTTAGACCTCTGACCCAGCCTCAGGAGGCACATCAGAGGCAAGGCAAGGGCGTTACTGTGGAAGGGACTGTTTGGGAAATAGATGTAACAGATGAGGTAATAGCTAAATATTATAATTAGATGATAGTATAAAGTTGTAAAACCTGTGTAATTCAGTGTGTGCCATTTGGAAAACATTACTGGGCACCCCGTGTCATAATAAAAGAGTGCTTTTTGCCTTTTAATGCTCAAAAATAGTTTAGCGAGTTGCTTTAAGGCATCACTTGTGTAAATAGAACTCATCTATAGTTGAATCTAAACCTAGTACATGGGAAAGTAGCTGCTTACTCCATCTAGTACTCTTGACTGGCCTGAGCAGACCTCTTAATTTTTTCTCTGAGGTTAAATAAGATGGCAGATCTAAATGTCATTGGAACTTGAGTTTTCCTCACATTAAACTAATTCTCATAGTTTATGTAAGAGAATCAGTTTTACCAGGATAGTACTATAATTCTGACATCAGAAATTTCCAAGCTTTTTTCAAAGAAAGGAGCGAAAGAACTTCTCTGCCCCTCATCCATGATTTTGTGTTGCAGGAAATAAAAAATAATCATTCTGTCATTGAGCTCCACTATATATGTTTCTATGATAGAGACAAATTTTCCAGAGGTTAAGAAAGAAAAATATTTCCCTCCATGTTTAAATTATTATCTTCTCTTTCTACTTCAGTAAAGACAGTCAGGAGAAACCTGGTAGTGATAACATTTTCAGATTAAACTCATGCTACAGTTTTGGAAGTAAAGTATTGCTTTAGTTTGTGCAAATGAGCCATTCTTGTAATAGTTTGTCTAAGCACAGGTTTGGCATTTATTTGCATTTTGGTTAGTGAACAACTTACTTTCCACCACATCACTACGATATTACAATATTCATACAGAAAAAAACCACAAACTTAAGAACATCACAAAAAAAACAAAAACCAAAAAACAACCAACTAAACAAACAAAAGAACCCCCACAAAAATCAAACAAACAAAACCCCAAACCAAAGACACTCTTCTATTTTAAAGATAATTTATGATAATGACCTTCTAGTCTTTCTTGGATGAGATTTATTAAGGTCTAGCAGACCTCAAAGGAATATTTGTAATATCCTTAATGTTGTATTTTTAATCAAAAAATCAGCTCTTAATGTGGCAGAAATATTAGCAAGTTTTACCTCATATCTTCAGACTTATTGTACCACATTATAATAGTTTTTCCTCACAAATTCATAATTTTTCTTCTCTCTACCGATATGTTAGAAAATTCACAAGACTTAAAAAATCCCCAGTCTGTATTGATTCAGAAAAGTTAATCCTCACCTTCTTTTAAATTGGAGGTTATTTTAATGGCTTTAATTTCTGTCTCTCCCCTACTATTTAGTGGTCTATTACTTAGCATATTGCTTGTATTATACCACTATTAAATGTGTAGGTATAGTTCATTAACATATTTTTTGGGGCATATGTATTCCTTTGTGTGTTTTCTTCTTATGCAGATGCCAGTCCTGCAGCTAGAACAAACACCCCTGCACGTGCACTTTTGATTTATTTGATTATTTTTGCTAGCCTCCAGCTATTCACATTCCAAGTACCTATTAGCTTTCCCAGACTGAGGATATTAAGAAACAAATTTATTTGTATATGATTAGTCTTTCAAAACAGAATCCATCATTAAAGAATATAAAAGAGATTTTTTTTTTTTCTGTGAGAGAGGAGAGCCTGATTCTATTCAAAGTTTTTGGAATGGAAATTCTTTTCAATTAAAATAGAAGCCAGACAGAATAAATCAGCTAGTCTTCATCTTTTTGCTTAGAATTTAATATATTCCTCCTGTGTTTGTATGATAAAGAACATTTATTGAGCATCAGTACCCAAATTATAGCAGTTTTGATGTTGGATCTTAAGACTGTCATATAGTAAGTAACAAACAAAGAATATCTGTGAGCAGCTGACCAATAAATTGGACTTCATCACAGATTCAATACCATCCAGCAAAGCATTGGGATATTGCTGGCTTCAATTTGTGAAAAAGGATTTTCACAGACAGTGTGCCAATCATCCAAAAGGATGGTTGAAAATAGCTGTTGGATTGGCATATTAATGATCACAGGAGACCAATGTAAATGTCATGAACTACTGGGAAAGAATAAACAGAATAAACTGAGCCCTAATACTAGTCCTCATGTGTTCCCAGTGTGCACAGATAAAAATTTTATCACAACAAACAGCATGGTAGTTTGCATGAATTATTAAATCATATTCGTACAAGAGGGTTCATAATTAAATATGAAGACTTATTGGGGATTATCGTAACTGACAATGTCTAGAGCCTGCAAAGTCCAGCTATAAGTCAAGAAACTAACATGTATGACTGCTTTTAATTTGGTCCACAATTTGTGAATTATTAATTTATAACACTTTTAGATGTTGCCAAAGAGGAGAAAGAAATGCAACTGGTCTTTCAATATGGATATGTCAAAAATTAATAAGAAACATTAAGTATATAGCATTGTTTATATACAATCACTTTTATCTGTCATAATAAGAATAACTCCATTATAATAAGCTATTTAATGCAGAAATTTAGTTTAAATGGTTGTTGTTTATGCATTATTACGTATGAGCCATTCTAATATGTCTTCTGTTTTACATTTTTAGCAACAGAATCACATGCTTGAAACTCTCAAGGGCTTATTTTGTAGTTCAGTGATGAACAATGCAGCCTTAAGGTACTTAATTCAGATTATAAGGACTGTGACGTTTAGACTAACACTGAAGGTTCCTTTTCATCCTGTTATGTACACAAAGTCTTGTAGTGTGTTAATGTGTGCAGGAGGTCAGTAGCTCTCCTTTCTTATTTCCCTCTGCCCATAAGGAAAATAAAGAATGTAGTTTGTAGAAACAAATAAAAGTTTTCAAGTATGTTTTACTTTCTTTTGTAACCTAAAACATAGTGAAACATCAAATAGCTTTATATTAACTCTCTTCTTCACATCTTATTTTACCTACTATAACTGATTAAGTTACATTATTCTTCTCCTACAAACTGGTTTGGGGCAATGCTGAAGCTATTAAATAGCTGACTGTCACTACTGTCACTGGAAAAAAAAGGAGTAAGTACGTGGTGTCTGGGATACAAGTACTAAGAAACCTAGCTCTTTGATTCTCAGTATGAAATTCCCAAAGGGGAGAAAGCTTTGCATCTCTTTCTGAGATGCCTAAACCCCAGTACTTATCCTGTGAAATACAGTTTCAGCATTCTAATTTGACACTAGTCTAAGGTAGATTCAATTCTGTCAGATCTGGAGAATTTCTGCAACATATGTGGCATAACCATGCACACGGAGAATTTAATCTTTTGAGTTTGAAGTAGCTATGTAGGTAACTATGGATATTGATCAGGCTATGTTTGATCTGAATCTAGACAGAAAGTTCTGTACTTTCCAAACTGTCTGATCCCTTGGTTTCGCGGACTGAGGTACATTGATATTATCCAAGCATTGTGGCCTTGACATTTCTATAGTTGATATATTACTTGATATTGTATTCAATGTTATTGCTTTGCCAACCAATCGGTTTTTGGGCGAGGGTCCTCATCGAATAGTTTTGCTTATTTGTTATGTAAATGCCTTTGAAAAAGATATAAAGATCTATGTTAAAACAATAAACTTGTTTCCAGCTTGCAACGCATTCTGGACTCTGTGTCAGTATGCATTATGACCTTCAGGAACCACGCCCTTGCAACAACAAGCAACCATACAGGAAGATTCCAGCAAGTTCTGCGCTTGCATCTATCTCTATAGAAAAATTTTGTTGTTTTTTTTCTCCTTGAAAAGTACTGACTACTCTATTTTATGCATTTTCTGCATTAAATTGGTTTGAGAGTTTCTTCAACAGTTATTCATTTAATATATCACACAAAATTGGCCACATTATATATTCTTTACAATGTTGGTATGCACAACTATATTGCATTTTTTAAGCAATTTTTCAAACTATACAAAGTGTTTTCCCATTCCAGTTATACAAGTCTTTAGGTCAGTATAGTATTAGAAGTCTTAATGTCACTTTTACGTCCCAAAGAATTCAGAATCAACCTTAACAGGACAACAAAATCTTTGTGATAGACAAGTTCCTATCTGATACTGAAAAGCATTTAGGTAGTAAATCATGCTGAATTTAATCTAACCGCACCTAAACTGAGATTACCTCTATTAACATACAAAGATGAATCAAAAGTAAAATTCTTCTGAATTTCTCTGAGGTGTTTTTTTCTGTACTAATTACAGACAAGTGGTGACCATGATCATAGAATCAATTGTAGAATTATAGACACATTGGATGACTTAGGTTGGAAGGGACCTTAAAGGTCATCTAGTGCCAACCTCTCTGCCATGGGCAGGGACATGTTCCACTAGACTAGGCTGATCTGAGGACCTCATCTAACCTGACCTTGAACACTTCCAGGGATGGATCATCCACAACTTTCCTGGGCAACTTGTTCCACTGCCTCAACATCTTCATAGTGAAGAATTTCTTCCTAGTATCTAATCTAAACCTAGCCTCTGTTGATTTTGTGAGACACCACGTTATAGCACTGGGTCAGAACTAGTTCTGGAGGGGG
>WEIV01009751.1:16291-43875 GCA_013390005.1 Calyptomena viridis
TGAGGTTACGTGGTATCCCATGTGCTAATCCTTGGCACATGGGACAGCCCTGTGGCAACTGCCTGTCAAAAAAGCCCCAGAACAGTCCAATACACACTGCATCTCCTGAAGCCGCTAACCCAAGCTTGGATTCATTGGGATAGTGAGAACGTTGCCCCTCACCTTGCCATGGAGCCCCAGAACAGCCAGTGGGCCAGAGCTCCTGCCTGGCGGGAGGTGACCAAAAGGACCAGAGCAGATAAAATTGAAGGTATATTTTCTCCATGTTTCTGTGGCCCTGACATCTGGACCTGTGAGAGCTGATCTTCCACAAGGTTCCAAATGTAGCTGTATCTCTCCTTCTCCTTCTCTTTTCTTGCTCCCTCTTCTTCTCTTTCTTTGCTTCTCTCTTGATGTGTTGGGTAGCTTAAAGCTGAGGGAGTGTATTTTGCTTGGTCGGTACTTTGGTGGAATATTTTGTCTAGATAGAATGATACCTTTTTGAACTTCTGCCGAGTTCTTTTATTTTCTCCTCTAAATTATCAGTAAAAGTACCTCTTGAGGAAAAGCCTGTGGCTTCTTCTCTTTATGTTATCTAAAGATATTAAAGAACCCTATACACATTTTTAAAGTAAACCTCCTGGCTGAGCCTGTGAGCTGATGGCTCCGGGGCTGAGGTGTTACAAATTTAAAGCTATTACCCCTTTTCCTATCACTATATGTCCTTGTAAAAAGTCCCTCTCCAGCTTTCTTGTAGGCCATCTTTAGGTACTGGAAGGCTCCTGTAAGGTCTCCCCAGAGTCTTCTCTTTTCAAGGCTGAACAACAACAATGCTCTCAAACTGTCTTCACAGAAGTGATGCTCCAGCCCTCTGATCATATTTGTGGCCCTATTCTGGACCCACTCCAACATGTCCTTGCCTTCGTTATGTTGAAGTTCCACATTCTACACCAGCCCATCCTTGTTGGTGAAAACTAAATCCAGTACAGCACCTCTCCTCATTGGCTCCTCTATCACTTGGAGAAGGAAATTATCATCAATGCATTCCAGAAACCTCCTGGATTGTTTATACCCTCCTGTGTTGTCCTCACAACAGATATCAGGGTGCTTCAATTCCACATGAGGACCAGGGCTTGTTAACTTAAAGCGCCTCCTGTCTATCTGTAGAGACCCTCATTCATTCAGGCTCCCTGGTCCAGTGGTCTGTGGCAGACCTCCACTATAATGTTACCTGTTCACTTCCTTTAATCCTGACCCCTAAACTCTCAGTTTATACCACATCCATCCCCAAGATGGATGGTCCATGCATTCCATTTGGCCATATACATAGATGGCAGATGGCAACACTACCTCCTTGTCTCCCTTGATTGTCCTAAGGAAATTTAACCCCTAGCTATTCTGCTTACCAATGCTGTGAAGAAATTACATTTCATATGTCTATACACTAATTTCTCTCTTTTCTCCTGCTTACAGAGCATATGATATATGTTTAGCTCAGCTTTTATAATTATTATAATAATTAGATTATTATAATCTAATAATCTAATTATTAGATTATAATCTAATAATTTTGTTATTAGATTATAAGGACCTTAGCAAAGAAATCCTTAGCTTTTTTGACATCTTAAGTGCAATCAAAATTCAATAACAGCACATTTCCATCTCATTTTCACACCACCAAAACTGGCACATGATGCTTTATCTAATATAAAAAGTCTCAAATATTTTGCCAATTTGACAAAAAGTCTCACTTATGCAATGAGCAAAGGTAATTACTTTACATTTTTTAGTATTGAATTGAAATATGTGTGGGATTTTTTTTATCTTTTTTTTTTATTTTGTATATTTGCACCACAAAATATGTAATTAGAGGATACACCTGAAGTGAAGAACTCTTATTTATTTTGGTAATAATTTATTTCTGTGCAGGACCTATTAAACTGTAATACTATTTCCTTCTGAGGAATAAAATAACTATGCACAACTCAACATCTATTTATATATTCTTTTGAAAATAGAGGTTCTTCAGACCCACGTATTTTGCAATGTTAAGGGGTTAATTGTGCTAGTGCAATCAAATCAGACATAATTGAACAACTGAAGAAGAAATCTTTATCTGCCTTAGTTTATAGGATTTTTTAAAGCAAACAGTTTATGCTCTTGAATATCTGTCTCACAGAGACAAGAAAAAAATCTAAATGAAAGTCAAAAGATAAATGTTAGTCATGTAAGGAAGAAAAGGTGCTTAGTTATACAGACTGACAATTTAAAATATTATTATAGGCTTTCTTATGTATTTTGGTGCAAATATTTTCCCATAATTTTAATTTTATAATAAAATCAGCCTTGATTTCATTGTTTACATGCTTACTTGTAGCTTGACTCTAACATGACCTACCAAAAAGCTTTTGAACTAGTATCTTTGTGCTTCTCTAAGCAACATCCACTAGCATCCAAAATGGGTACCTGCTAAAATGGAAATTAATATCCCATAATTGCAAACAAATTACTTCATGCAAGTATTTAAATATAACACAATCTTTAAAAAAGCTCCTCAGAGATATCTCTCACAGCAAGTACTGACATGTTTGTTGGGCATTCATTCCTTATTACTTTATGCTGCAAGTATTTCTGTGGTATCATCCATGCTTTACGATATCAATTGTCCCAAAACACACAAAGGCAGTTCCATTCCCTACCATTGGATGTCTACAGATACTGATAGTCTTGCATGAAGTTTTGACATGGGTGCAAACTATGTCTCATATATATTAATTGTTTTATTAATGTTTGTTTTGGTTCATTTTCATAATACAAGTTGAATGGCATGAGCTTAAATAGGTAGTGGACCTATATTTCAATGCCACAGCATGTTGTAACATTGGAGAGTAAATATCTGTAACACTTCAGTGAGTTCTTGGTACTTGGTACTTGGGTACTGCATCTTTTCTTTCACTGCATGGAACAGAGTACTTCAAAGTGAAACACTCAAACAATCCACCTAATTATGACTGCAAGTTGTATTATGTCAGTTTAGACTCATCTCACCTAGTTAGCTGGAAAACAGGTATTTTGGATTTTTTGCTTCAGTGTCTCTCCCAGGCTGTATGACTTCATGTTGCACTTCAGACCTCTAGGTCTTCATCTCAAATAACAGACTCCCTTTTAGCCTTCCCTTGACACTTAACCACATCAGCTTTGCAGAACATTTTCATGTTATTCTTCTCAAAGTATTCTCTACATTTTCCCTTCTGCTCAGTGTTACTTTCAACAATATTGGTACACTTTTGTTGGGCACACAGGTACTCTCCCTACTTCTGACATCACTGATAAAAGGTAAGTCTAACAAAGTAGCAAAATTTCTAAGAGGTAGTACCAAACTCATAGTTCACAGAATCACAGAATCACAGAATTGGTTGGAAGAGACCTCCAAGATCATAGAGTCCAACCCATGCCCTAACACCTCGACTAGACTATGGCACCGAGTGCCATGTCCAGTCTTTTTTTAAACACATCCAGGGATGGTGACTTTGCCACCTCCCCAGGCAGACCGTTCCAGTACTTTATTATTCTTTCCATGAAAAACTTTTTCCTAATATCTAACCTATACCTTCCTTGGCGCAGCTTGAAGCTGTGTCCTCTAGTTCTGTCAGTTGCTGCCTGGTGGAAGACACCAACCCCCATCTGACTACAACCTCCTTTCAGGAAGTTGTAGAGAGTGATAAGGTTGCTTCTCAGTCTCCTTTTCTCCAGGCTAAACAACTTTAGCTCCCTCAATCGTTCCTCACAGGGCTTGTGCTCCAAGCCCCCCACCAGCCTCTTTGCCCTCCTCTGGACACGCTCAAGCATCTCAATGTCCTTCCTAGACTGAGGGGCCCAGAACTGGACACAGTACTCAAGGTGTGGCCTCACCAGTGCCAAGTACAGGGGAAGAATGACTGGTTAAAACATTTCACCACCTGCTGTGTGCCAGTTATATACCACAGAATATTGTTCCTATTTGTTCTTTTACAGAATCTGGAATGGCAATGCTGCTCAGAGAGGAATTTTTGCTCGGTGTTGTCCATGGACAATGTTTTACAAATTACATTCATTAAACTTTGAACATATTGGTGGTGTAAGAAACAGTTATGAAGCTGCATTTGGAATATTACAAAAAAAATGCAATACAGAAAATTGTCTAAAGGATGAGAAGCCACAGGCACTCATCCTCACTCTCACTTCCTTCTTTAAAAGCACTCTAAGAAAGAGATGGACAGTTAGTACCTCACTTAAAAGCCTTCCTCAAAAACTTCAGTACCTAGACCATTCTTTACAAGACAGCAATGAATGCATGTCCTGGTTTTATTTTATTACTTCATTATATAAAGTAATCAAAAAGGATGATTACTTTAAGGAAAGCAGAAGAAAAGGTGACCTCTTCTTCTCACAGAGGAAAAGTACCTTGATTATCTTGTAGAAGAAAGACAGCCATAGGATTGGTTACTAACTAGGCATTTATCAGCATGAACTTTAGCATTCATAATTGTTCTGTGTCCTGAAAGAAAACCTTGCATCAATACTAATAGAATTCTATGCTGATGCAGAAATTTTCAGGCAGGAGCTCATACTTTTTCCTAGTTTAGAGACCTTCTTTTTTCTTTTTTTTTTTCTTTTGCCAATGCTGGGAGCAGTTGGCATGGCACAGGTCTCAATCTGCTTAACAGGAAAGCATGGAGAAGGATACACAATTAGCAAGTGTGTTTATTGTACCTCATTGTACTAAACTCAGTTCAGGAATACAAGTCTTAATTTCTCATCTTGACCAAAAGATCATCTATATTTAGTAGTGAGACCGGGAGGTAGAAAGACAGTCTTTCCAATTTAGAATTCTTATTAAAACTTCTACTGTCGACATCAAGTTCTGAGGCAGATTCTATGCTACTGCACAACTTAACCCATAGCTTTCAGTCATCCTTGACTTCTAATCAGGTCTTTTTTTGATAACCCCAAAGCATGCCAATTTTCAGACCAATTCATTCCCTTCTGACCTTCACTTCCCAGGCAGAGCATTGGGAATTGAACAGGATTGATCACATCTCCATGATAGAATGTGTAAAAGTGATCAGTACAGGAGCAACGAAAAAGAAAGAGAGAAAAAAACACCAAAACCTCAAAACCTACAACCCATCAAGAATGAAAAGTCAAGGTAACTATATCCAGAGATTCTCACCTGCCACCCATCTATGAGCAGTGGAGGTCAGATACATAATAATAAGATGCTTCTGGCAGATTTTCAGCTCTGTAAATGTAAAAAGCTAGGAGACTTGAGTTAACTAAGCATCTTAGGTAAACTGGGATAAAGCAGCATATTTCTGACACAATCATTATGTGCCTAGTGAATAATATTTCTGTATAAAGGGAAAGAAAAGGACAACATGCCACAGAGGAGTAGGGAAGATTTTAGGAATCTAAAATTCTGCAGGAACAGTAAGATTAAGTACTTTGTGTGAACTGCTACTATTTCCTTGTCAGGTTTTAATGCAAGGCTGCAAAAAAACGGTTTTGGGGCCAGTTTTCTTTGGAAGGAAATGAAATGGTGGAAAACTACTGACTGTTACAAGACTTCAAAAACTGATGGAGAACTGTGCTGAGCAACAACTGTCAGAGGAGTTGTGCATGAAATGAAAAGACAGGTCAGATCCATAGACCTGCGGACCCCTAGAATCAAGGTATTTTCCAACCTAAACGAATTCTGTGATCCTATAATGCAGAAAACAACAACCATACAAGAAGGAAAGATCAATAAATTGTGGGCATTTCCATGAGGCTTTTCAAAATTTTGTTGAAGAGAGAACAAATTTATTTTACAAAATGAGTTCTTCCTGACATCTCAGTTCTTCCTCACTTACTTGCCCTCTCTTGCACTCAAAGCCAACAGATTTTGATGAGTCACTGCAGGGGCTGAGGAAAAGCTGTCTTTCCCATCAATCCACTACAAGATACCCTGAGGCAGCTTTCTTGGGTCAAATAAAATCAGAATTCCTTTTTTCAAGCATCCGTAGTTTGATCATGTATCCTTTACACTTTTAAAATGTAATTTTTTATTTGGTCTGATGAAAGAAACATGAGCAGCTCTCTGTTTCCTACCTTTTTATTTCTTTTCATTCAAAATTTTCAAGGTTTCAAGGTCACAAGAGGTATTCATCCTTTGACACAGCTTGGAAAATCTCATGTGTGCACTGCCCGTAGGCTAAACTCAATGCAAGTAAATGAGTTTTTTTATAGTCTACAATGGAAAAGGTAGAAGATGGAAGAAAGCAAGAATTAGACACTTAGCTTGTAGTGGTTAAATTCTACTTATTTGTGTGGTAGATAAATTATAGACTTAGAATAACTTTTTTATCTAAAAAACTGCATACCTCCCAGAATGCAGATCTCATGTGAATTTTGGGATGTACTTTTCCCATCTTTCACAGGCAGATGCTTTAGAAAACTACTATCATTACCAATAGGTAAAATAGCCAAACAGGGCCCCTCAGTTTGGGGGGGATGTCGAGATACTAGGACGTGTCCAGAGGAGGGCAACGAGGTTGGTAAGAGGCTTGGAGTGCAGGCCTTATGAGGAAAGATTGAAGGAGCTGGAGTTGTTTAGTCTGGAGAAAAGGAGACTTAGAGGCGACTTTATTGCTCTCTACAACTTCCTGAAAGGAGGTTGTAGACAGGTCGGGGTCAGTCTCTCACCAGGCGGCAACAGACAGAACTAGAGGGCATTGTTTCAAGCTGTGCCAGGGTAGGTTCAGGTTAGAGATTAGAAAAAAGTTTTTTACAGAAATAATAATAAAGTATTGGAACAACCTGCCCAGGGAGGTGGTGGAGTCCCCAACACTGGATGTGTTCAAAAAAAGATTGGACACAGTGCTTGGTGCCCTCATCTAGTTATGGTGTTGGGGTATGGGTTGGACCTGTTGATCTTGGAGGTCCCTTCCAACCCGGTTTTTCTGTGAATCTCTGTGAATCTGTGATATCTCTTAATGAAAGATACAGTAGAATTAGGCAGCCTGAGATAGGATCATAAACTGAATACTGATTTATATCACAATTTTCATTTATGAATTGACTATTTACTATTATGGGAGAAAAAAAATCAAACTTCAGCACCTTCAAAATAAAACAAATATCTACATTTTTTCTTAGTTTCTTCTTTCTTCTATTTGTTACAAATTCTCATATATTTCTTTTTAGATTTCCTTCATTAAGTGAGCTTCATTAGCCATCCATGTGATAAATACTAGAATAGGTCTAGAGTCAGTTATTATGACTGAATTTCTTGAAGAATCTCTCTACATCTCTCAATTTCCTTCTTTCAGCAAGGCTTTTCTATACCAGCATTATTCAACATTTCAAAAAGTAAATGGCTTCTTAGATTCCTACACATGGTTATTAGAAGTCTAATTTCAGCCACCACCCCGCAACAAATTGGGGCTTTTCCTTGATATACTGATGCTTTTCGCTTTTTTAATCAAGAGAAAAAAAAAAAAAAAAAAAAAAAAAAAGAAAGTACTTTAGGTCTGTATAGGAACTTTAAGTCTTTGAAAATTCTGTCATTTATAGATCTTTCTTATTGCACAATCATATACATCAGCTCTAGAAAAAGTACTTAATAGTCAGTAGTCATACTCATTTTAACAGTCCAGTTCCTCTGGCATCTCCCAGCTGAGTAGAGCTAAAAGTGTCTAAAATGCAATTATTTAGAAGACTAACCATTAGATAAAAAGGATTTTTTTTCTTGAACAAGTAATGAGAATGCCTTAAAACTTTGAAAACTGTCATGTTTTCTTTTGTTTCATCACTTTGCCTTGCTTCAGGCATTCCCATGGGCAGTCAAAAGATTAGTTGAAGAAACAGTATTTCACCCTCCCAGCCCAACAGTGAGCTGTTTTGCTGCTGGCCAAGGTTGACTCATCAACTCTACTTCATAAAATTTGTTAAACAAACAAAGGATGGTCTAAAAAAATACTTGCATGAATTATATTGTTTCTGCCTTATTCTTTCCACTTAATCATTTCCCTCTAATGTTCACATACTGTTCTAGACTAGATTTTTCTGTCTTCTGCTTTCTCCATTTCTCCATGACTAGGTTTGAAATTACATAATAGTGTTTGCCTATCAGCATAGCAATGTTGTTGTTACAAGGTAACTATTACTCCAACACTACTTAAGAGTGGTGAAAAAGATTTCAGAGTTACAGTGTAAACCTTTAGAAACACAGAAGAATTGTATCAAATGCTAAAAGACATGGTTAAGGTCAAGCAAATCCATGGAAAAGTGAAGACTGTCTAAGATCAACCAGTGTCAATTTCTAATACAAAAAAATTGTCTAAGTTGTTTGCATTTTTTCCATACAAGGAAGTTCAATGAGGTCATCAGTCATTATCACCTCATGTATGTTATGGTATTAAAGTTAGTGGACTGCAGTTCAGCTTGGGAATTGAGGTGTACTAACTGTTGAGATCATAGGTAACAGACTAAATTTTTAGCAACAGATTTAAAGTGTGGGAGTTTTCAGTTTCATTGAGAAACAAGCTATTCAGTTTTAACCTTCTGAAGAGCTAAATAGACAAGAAAAAATTTTATGTAGAAAAAAAATTATAATTAATTCTTAACTTGTAAATTTTGCTGTTCATTTTCTACCATAAAATTTCTTTATTAAAAAACCCCTGTCACTGTTTTTTGTCTTTGTTACCATTCTTACCGTACTAAAATCAAATAAATTTAGTGTAAGTGATCTATAATTGAAGCTGTTTTCAAAGAATATTTCATAATTCACAGACTTTTAAGGCTTATATAGATTTGATATTTAAGAGACTGGCTGTTTAGCTTTGACTGTATTTTTGGAGACCAGTCTTCAATTTTGTCATATAATAAAATCAAAGAAAATGCATCCATTTCATTAATTTCTATAAGGGAATAGCTTCAAATACCATCTAAAACTGAATTAAAACTCTAGTTCATGAAGGTAACCTGCAGATGAAACACATTTTACGTTCTGAATTTAAAATTTTAATTTTGCATAACACCAGATAAAAGCAAAAAAAGAGTACCAAGACTGAAAGTGTTATCCGTGTATCTCTATTCTTCTCGAGATCCATAATATTAACATATAATTTTGCTTCATTACATACACTGTTAGAAGCACTGTTAGTGAAAACTTTTGTGCTTACTTAAATGGAGGGTTTAATTTGGTTTAAAATGACCATTGTGACATGTAAAGACACTTACAACAAAGGCAGAGAGAAGCATTAGACAACCCCAAACAGACAGCAAATTCTCCTCCCAGGAGATAAATTGGAAACTCTTACAGCCACCTTGGCAGAATTTTTCAGTAATTTCTATTTGCCTGGAAGAATACATTTGAACGCAAAGAAAGCATCTGTCATTCCAGTCATTCATGTGATACTTATGTTGTGAATAATAGGAAACCAGAGTGACATTTAGGTTGTTTGAAGCATTCTTCATCAATTCTTTTAAAAACAGAATCCATAGAGCTCTTTCCTTAGAGAAGTTTCCTCTTTTTAGCTGTGATTGTCCTGAGAACATGAATTTTGTATTGTTAACATATTACTTCAGTACCAGTGAACTGAATTTTTGTGAAACACACTGAAGTCTTCAAAAAAGGCCCACTGAAGCTATTTTTTTATTATTATTAATGAGTACTTTCTCTTTCTGACAGGAAAAATAAACCTCACTTGTTGAGTCAGCAAGTTGTTTCTTTACACATTGGTTAAATATTTGGGGAAGTAAACACATAACATGCTATTTTTATTTTTTTCTTATTTCTAAAAGACTATCATAATTCATTTCCAAGGATCCAATTGTCCTAATTGTCTCATTTTATATAATTTTTTGTTGTTTATTTTTTACATTATTGTGTATTTTAAACTAAATAAAAACCCCTTTCATTTTTGTTAATTTTTAATCTCTAAAGTTTCTTTCTCATTCACACAGAAAGAGAAGCCATAACACAGATTTAATTTCTCACAGCAAAGGAATTTTTAGTAACTTCTGTTGCTTTTAGTTTTGTATTAGTTTTGTATTTTGTGTTGTTCTTCATAAAAAATAAAATATATAAGAAAAGATATTGTGACTATCTTCTAAGTTTAATATCTTCTATATTTAAACAGCAACCATTCAACACTATTTTTCATTCAAACTAAAATGGAAGACTGTGTTCAGTTTGAAGAAAAAACAAATAAAAACTGAGCAAGTAGGAGAACTACAAAGTCTATTTTCTTTTTAAAAATCTATTCTGTACTTGCATCTAATGAAAAGGTAAAATACCCTTAATGGACAGTGGGTAATTCTATATCTGCACAACCTTGAAAAATACAGAATTCAGAATGGTTTCAGTATAGAGGTGTAATATGAGTATATGCTATCATTGTTTTAGGAAGACTAGAAACTTGTTATTTCCTGAAGGATTAGTCCTCAAAATATAAATCATCTTCCTTGCTGGACTGCTGTCATTGAGACAGAAGGTGGTTGCTTTGATCTTCTCGAATTTTTTAAACACATGCTAAACGAAGTTGTTCCTGGCATGCATCTTGGCTGCTGTTTTAATGGTCAGTCTAACCTTTGCTGTCGGAAAGAAAAAGTACTGCTTCTTTCCTGTAAAATACTCATGATGTATCTAGAAATTAAAAATCAGCTGAGGATTCTAAAGAAATCACTTTCCTCCTATTTATCTGCTCAGCTCTGCATTGTAATTAGCTATCTTAAATTGCAGTTTTATCTTTTAAATAATTTCAATTTTAGCATCTTCTGGCCTTAAAAAGAAGGGCAGAAGATGATTTAATTAAATTTCATTGGAAATTAAATTAAAAAAAGAAGGAATAACTTCATTTGTGTTCAATTCAAAGTTTTTAGCTGATTACAGCAGTCATATAATTGTAAATTCTAATAACTAATATTCAGACATGTAAAAGAACACTAATTTGTATCTTTTTAATCCTGCTTATCACAGTATATCATGTGATTAATACTATAAATTCATAATTTTTCACCCTACAGTGAACGTAACTGATAACATTACTTTGGTCCAATACATTAATAGATCTAAAGCCAAAATAGGTATTTAATTGGATAATTTTTATTCTTTTTTTAATTAATTGTAGATATGTATTTTTTAATGTTATTTGTGATGTAAAGAATGCTAGTTGGACTTCCTGATCTGTCTTTTCAATGCATAATTTATTGGTTCATAGTGGTTAAAGACGTGAAAATGTGAATAAAATTATTTTTAATTTTGAAAGTAAGTTCCATCAGAACAAATTTCACTTTTATTAGTGTGGCAGGATTGCCCACTCTAATAAGGCCCAGAATCCCATCAGGAAATGCACAAAATGCAAGTCATTATGCTATCTATGGGGAGTTACAGCTGGCCCAAGCGGTGTTCTGGTGTTGAATTATGCTAAAACCAGCCTGATTCACCAAACTTCCAATACACACTCCTTTCTTTTGAAACAGGATGTGACGTATGAGCTAGTCCTGGCCTGTAAATCTGTGACTACAAGTCCATCACCTTATAACTATAAAGGTCCAGTTCAACTCTTACATGGCAGTTTCTTCCACATACTCCTTTGAAGTGTGGAGCTTCTCCTGTGAAGCAGGGACACCTCTTCATAGTTACTCCCCAGAGGTTAAGAGAGAGACATCTGCCCTCTCTTTTGTATGGTGAGTTATATCAATCTCTACTTAATGATTGCTTCTTTTTGCCAGTTTTGATCCAATAGCTTTAATACAATTGCTTTGATACTTTGCACTATACTATTATATGCTATACTATAGCTACTAGTAGGGAAGAGAAGGTTGGGGGGGAGGGGAAGGAGAGAGGAAGGAAGGGGAGGAAAGGCAAGGTGAAGTGAGCAAGAATTAGAGTTACATGCTGTTAGTGACTAGTAATAGCCTTGTGAGGTAATCCTTCAAAACCTTCTGAACCTCCTTGTATCTAAGATTATTGTTATTGACATTATTAATATTGGTAGCAAGTGAAATGCTCCATAGTCATTTGATGTCTGATTGTAAAAGCTTTTTGCCATTATGGTTATTGCTCTCATCATGTGCTACTTCAGATTGAACAAATCATATCTCTGTCATCACTAATGGTCCATTATTAATACATGTCCTCAATCATAGATAAATTTAGCTGAATAATTATCATCCTCTACCTCAGATTTTGCTGCATTCTCTGGGACTATAATAATGTTTACATAGGCTTGCATCAATATAAAGAATATTTTGATAAAAACTTGCAGCCACTAGCCTGTTAATCACAGTGTCTGTATTTACTATGTCTTGACATTTCGTCCAAAGAGTCATTCAGGTTTTCTATGAAGAAAACTAAGGTAACTTAGAGTAGCTCTTGTTATTTTGCTTAATAAATAGGCTTTGTATAGAAATCCACTGCATTACCTTACATAATATTTTGAATCTTTGTTACCTTGCCATGGGACTGTCCAGCATCTAATGTCAAACATTTAACTTCTATACACACACCACATGATCACACTGGCAGTTTCAAAAGCAAGCCACACATCAAACTGAAGCTTTTTCTGCTTTTGATAGTGGTTCTGCTTAAAAGATATTAACATGATCTAGGACTATTGCCAGGCCTGACTCATCATCTAGCCTGAGCCAGACAAATAATTTCCAAGCAGAGATATCTCACAATCTTGCAGTAACTAGTCATCTGCAAAAGAGAATGTTCTGGCTGCATCTGGCTGCATGGTAGTTTCTCTTCTTTTGTTCTTTGCTATGTATTATGAAATGTTTAGGTGGAAGACCTTCCTTGATCCTCTTTAGTTTCATGGCCTGATTTTGATGTTCTAAGCTTCCAGCTTACACTTCAGACTTCAGGGTCTTTAGTGCTCAACATATTACAACTTATGATGCCATATATCAGGACACATGATGAGACTCAACACATTCGAGACATATGATGAGACATCCAATGAAGGACTACCTCAGAATTATGTTTTCCCACAATATTTTTGTATGTCCCTTCATCCTAGTGAAGGAAATCAAGACCAAGGAATTCTGTAGTGATTATTTCACAGCAAGCTGCAATTTGCAGCATAATTATGTATGTCCTAATAGCTTTCCAATCCAACAATTAAGGTTATGTTTTTAGTGACACATAATTAATCACTTGTGATTTATCCTCATTCCCTTAGGACACTTGTATCATCTTATGTCTGCACTTTTGAGGTTCCCTGCCATAATCTCCCTTTTATTTTCCTAACAGCCTTCAGTATATGGGTTACTGAAAATTAATGCTTTATTAGCAAATATTATGTATGCCTACAAACCTGTACTAGAGTCAATAATAGGTCAAGCTAGTTAAAGGATACATATATATTCCTGTTACATAGATAAAGTATTTTATTAACTTTTCATTATGGTCATCTATTAGTTACAGAAATATCACTGGTATGTGATCAAAACTGCCTTACAATTTTGCTCTCCATACACATCAGATCTGAAACACGAGAATGTGAAATATCTTGAAAACACTGAGCTGTCACACCGAAACCAGCCTAGCTCTTCTCCACATATTTACTCTTTATTATGCCTGTTATTTAGCTGCCTGTTTCAATCAAAGCAAATAGTTTGCAGGTATACCATCAAGTCACCCATGTTTATAGTCTAGTTAGCAGAATTTGGAAAGCCACCTTGTGTATAACTCCTTTCAGGACAGTTCTCCTAAAATATTTTCTGCAAAGGCATAGAGTCTTACCTACAATACCAACTCCACCCTGTCGCTGCTAAGGGCTCTGCTACACAACTGTTTTGAGATGTTGACAGGATAAATGACAAATATATATTATATTTTGTGTCTCCAAACACTGATAGGAACCGAAGTTAGGAAGTCTGATCTAGTGTATTTTCTCAATTATTTTCTTCATGAAAACTGGAAATTCTGCAGGAAATTATGAAAACTTTTTATCTAAAATGATCTCTTAGGGCAAACCGTATGGGACAAAGCTAAATTACAATATGCCTCAGTAGTTTTCACAGAAATGTTTATCATTTGTACCACTTCTAACACAAATAAACACAATCTATAATAATGTACATGTATTTATTTTTCTCTACTAAATAAGATGCAGCATTTCTACCACAGCTTAGTGCCGTTTTTGTCAAAAGGATAAAGTGGTTTGAGTGACAATGTTTGTATTGATTCCCTCTTTCAATACTAGACCAAAGGCTCTTACCATCAAGAATAACTTCTCTGCATTTTCTTTTTAACATTATTTATATTTTCATTATGTGTTCACTGCAGGATGCTAGAAAAAAAAATGACATTTTGTGGCTTAGAAAATGAATATTTACTGAGTTGCAAAATACATGTAGTAACTAAACATAGAAATTCTCATATCTCTGTATACTGAGAACACACAGAATTGGCATTTCTTCATCTAGTAAAATTTTTCAGTTCTGTAATTATTCTAGTCAACATTTTCACAAGTCATTAAAAGCTGGAGAAATTATTAAGCAAGACTTGCAACCAAAATTTTACTCTCAAACACAGAATTAAAGATTAGGCTTATCAGTAGATCAGCAGTATGGTACATCACACTCTACTGCTTCATATTGTCTTCAAATAATTTTGGTTAGTTAATGAATGACCTCTTGCATCTGTACTAATAATGAGAATGTGAAATGTTATATATGAAAGTATTTTGGTAACTAACTTCATGTTACATTTATATATAATTTTTTTTTATTTTTATTACTGTGATACCAAAAATGTGGGGATTTCCTTTTTGTTTTTTCCCTTTTCTTTTTCTTCCTCACAACCTTTCTTTGGAAATAATAAGCAGTTCACTCTATTGGATTTATATGTCAAGGTGCTGTCAGAGGCTGCAAGATTGGTTTCTGTGACAGACAACAAGGGCAAGGAGTGGGGAAGAGGTGCTCTAGGCCCTCAAGCATCATCAGGAGGGGACCATGGTGAGGCAGACTTCCCTTTGCAGCCAGTGGAAAAATACATTGGAGCAGATATCCACCTTCAGCCTGTGGAGAACCCCACACCAGAGCAGATGCATATGTCCCGAAGGAAGCTGTGGCTCACAGAGAAGAGCCCATGCAGGAGCAGATCTTCTGGCAGGAGCTGTGTCTTATAGGAGACCCACACTGGAGCAGTCTGTTCCTGAAGGACTATACCCAGTCCAGAGGACCCATTCTTGAGTAGTTTGTGAAGGACTGTATACTGTAGGTGGTACCCCATGCTAGAGCAGGGGAACAGTGTGAGAAGGAAGGAGTGGCAGAATGAGCTGTTATGGACTCATCACAACCCCCATTCCTATCTCTCTGTGCCATTTGGGGTATGGGGGAAGCAGATGAGTTGAGAGTGTAGTGACATTGAGCCTGGGAAGAAGGCTGGGTGGGAGAGAGGTCTTTTAGTTTTCTTTTTTGTTTTTCACTTTCATACTTTATTTTTAATAAGAAACAAATTAAATTTGTCTTTCCCAATCTGAGTCTGTTTTGCCTATGGTTATAATTGGCAAGTTATTGCTGTGACATATCAGTTTAGCTGCCTCAAATCCAAGTTGGAGAAAAAGGATAAGTTGTTTCAGCCCTGGAAGAAGCCCTATGTTCTTAGCAAGTGTATGAATGTTTCAGTGAACACTCTAATTTTAAGACCACAGTGTTCTTGAAGTGCTTGTGAGAAAGAATGCAGATAAAAGCTGAGAGCATGAAGACCAAAAGACTACTTGAAGAAGCTGGTTGGCTTCTTTGTCTACTAGTCAGGAAGATAAGGGGTTTTGAGACAGCTAAGCTCTCTCGCGAGATGTACCATAAATCACAAAATGTATCAATAAATGGGGCTCGCTCTTAGAGGAGGAAGAAGGAGAGAGAACATGGAGGACAAGGCAGAGTTCCCAAACTGATCTCATTATGTGAGCTTTCTTTTCGCCATTGGTATCCCCTTGTCAAAATCTCCCGGACACCCCAGCGTGTTTCCTACAGCAAGTAAGTGATATTCCTGCATTTATCTTGACATATAAATTTTCCATCTTATTTTGTCCCCTGTCCTGTTGAGGAGAGGGAGTGAGAGAGCAGCTCATGGCAGCCAGCCAAGGTCAACCATCCACAGTTGCTTGTCTCAATTTTCATTTTCACATTTACAGAATGATTTAATTACTTTAACCTCATATGACTATTAGAGGTTAGCTTATTCTGTATGGAAATAATATGGACAAATTGTGTTTTATATCATCTTGATATTAATAAGTTCAGAATTTGTCACATTTTTTTTTCATTTTTAGACTAATTCTGTATCCATAACCTTTGGTTACCATCTGTTCTAAGGAGTTAACTACTCTCTCCTGCTACAGCTCTATATAGCTGTTTCCCACCCACAACTTACAGTACTCTCTGTGGCATTAAAATCACTCTTTGTTGAGCTACAGGGTAAACAATGACATTGACAAGAAAATTCAAAAGTAAAATAAATAAAATAATACTAGACGTCTTAAGGCAGACTTACTGATCAAGGAAAACTAATCAACATTAGAAATCTGACTTAACCTAACCAGTTCTCACCAAAGTAGAATTTCTGAATTTTTTTTCTCTCCACATAAGCAGATGTCAAGTCTGCAGGGACTTGAGTTAAAGTAAACCATATTACCTCTCTAATTTGCATCAGCTCCATGTCTACTCCTAAAAAGGTAAATTCTGTTTGCCTCACAGTGGTATCTATGGGAATAGATCAACCTCTCAAAAGAAAAATGTTGTTAAGGGCACAGTGCCTTATACAACGTCCCTTCCCTTACTGGCACACCAAATATACAATAGGTACAGAGTCAGACAAGATACACAATGTCAAGCACATTTCCTGGAGGTAAGCACATGTCCAAATCCCAGCATGGCAATTCCTACAATCACCTTTCACAGCACACAGGAAGGAGATTTGCAGTGTAACCATGCGCTAGAGACACGGCGAGGGAGGAGGTGGCAAACAAGAAGGAAGGGAGGGACTCAGCAAACATGTCATCCATCCCAGAACATCAGATGACACAGTCCACCATCACATCTCATCTTAGCTCTGCTCTCAGAGCAGAACCTGTGAGCTCACAGTCACACAGGTGCACAGAAGGTTGTGAACACTGGGACAGCTGGGAACACTGCCAGAATCTGGCATCTCTATCCCAAAGAACAAGAGTATTGGCCAGCATTGCTGAGCCATGCATTCGCACTTTCTGCGTTGCTTATCAGCCTAGAACTTACACAACGTTGGAAGCAAAAAGAGCTTCCTGTCTTGGGGGATGGCTGTCAGTCTTACTAAATGAAAGACATGACTGTACTAAATTTCACTTGCACACACTGGAAATTGTTCAGCACCATCAGTTGTGGATTTCTACACAACCATGCTACAAAGTCAACAATTCTTGCTGTGCATGGCAGCCTCATATTCTCACATATTATGGCACTCTGCTGGGGTGGTTGCATGGTTGGTAGTGATGGCAGTCACAAAAGAGGAGCAAACACAGGTGTACCCTGCTATCACTGTCAGCTCTAAAACTTCTCTTCCTAGAGTTGTGGTATGAAACCACCAAGGAATGAAGCTGGGAGAAGTCTTTTTATGAGGTACTCCCACACCCCTATGCCACAGAGAGCTAATGTAAATAGGCCCAAATAGCTGCTGCTCCTGGTATAACAGTAGCAGCCTATGAAGGAAGTACTCTCATTTTCTAAAAAGATCAGTGAAGAAGCCTGAAGGCAGGTGAATCTGTGACACAAAGCAGCAGAGGGGATATGTACAGGATCAGCCCCTACCAAGCAGGTCCTCAGGTTGTCTATGATGTGTTCTGCTGCCAGACCACTTGAAGGGTTGAAGCCAGATTGGCAGCAATACTGCATTAAGTGAAGACCCAGAAAGTGCCTATTATAGCTGGCAGCACTTAAAACAGCGCCTGCTGGACCCTGCACCCGGGCTAGCTCTCTCTTTCAAGTTATGGCCATATCCTGTATGTGGGGATCTGGAGCTGCTTAGCAGTGGTAGAAGAGATCCAGCCAACCCAAGACATATCTGGGTGCGCACTGTGAATACTGTGAATACTTTCCTACTCCATACACAAGTTACAACGAGGCCATGTTGGTAGGCATATCTAGTATTTGTACAAGGAGTATCATCATATATAACTCTGTGAGCATAGCCCAGAGGTATATGCCTCCACTTCTTGTATTTCTTGCAACAAAGGGCAACGAAGCTGGTGAAAGGTCTGCAGCACAAGTCTAAAGCACAGTCTAGAGTGGCTGAGGGAGCTGATGTTGTTTAGCTTAGAGAAAAGGATACTCAGTGCAGAACTTATAGCTCTCTATAACTACCTGAAAGGAGGCTGTACCAAAGTGGAGATTGATCTCCCAAGTACAAGGATAGGATGAGAAGAAATGGTCTCAAGTTGTACCAGGAGAGGTTTAGATTGGCTATTAAGAACAATTTCTCCACCAAAAGGGTTGCCAAGCATTGAAACAGACTGTCCAAGGAAGTGATGGAGTCGCCAGCCCTATAGGAAATTAAAAAGTATGCTGATATGGTGCTTAGGGACATGATGGACTTGGGAGTGTTACATTAGTGATTGGACTCAATGATCTTAGATGTTCTTTCCAAACTAAATGATTCTATGATTCCGTGATTGTATTGTTGATTTTAATCATCTTCTATAATAAAAAGCACTGTCATCACACAATGCTTTTGGGCCAGACACACATCACCTCATTTCATTTTGATACTGTAGTCCAGGTATGCTGCTCTATGGAGTCTAAGGAGTTTGAACTGAAATGCTGAACTGCATGCCTAGTGCTGTTTGCGCAAATGCCAGCAGCTGTGACTGAGGTGATGTGGCCTTGGAAATGCCTTAACACTGTCAGTCTTAACTTGAGGTGAATCAATTTTAACCTCCTTCTGTTCTGATCTATTCCAGAGTGCAGAAAGCAGGTACAGAAGCCCTTCCTTCAGGTCTACACATTATGTGGTTTAGGGACAGAAGGAATACATTTCTCATCATATAGTGCATATTTTTGGGGCTTGGAGTCCAGTGGTAAAGAATATATGTACTATTGTTTTGTTTCTCCCATGCCTTTGGTGAAGCAGAGACTTCTATTGATGATAGGTTTTAAGTAGCCAGAGTTTTTTATTAGTTGGGGGGCTATGAGAGAGTCTTCTTTAAGAAGCTCCTAGAAATTTCTACAGCTACTGTTAGCTCCAAGCTAGCCAAGGTCAGCCAGTAATGCCTCTTTGATAACATATTTAAGAAGGAGAAGAAAAAAAACGCAAGGCAGAACATCATGGCCACTTAGGGGAAGGGAGCATGAGAAGTTTGATCAACACCAATGTCAGTGAGAAGGAGAAAGAGAAGATGCCTTAAACACACTATAGGGCCCCAGCAACCCGTGGGGGACCATAGGGAGCAAGGATTCACCTGCAAACCCGTGGGAGACTGGAAGACTCCACACTGGAGCAGATAAGTGTTGGAAAAAGAGAGGCTGTGATCCTGTGGGATGTTTGATGTCTATGTCTGGAGTGGGGGCCTGATAGAGTCCTGTAGGCCATGGGAAGAAGAGACCCCTGCTGGAGCAGCAGAGCAGCATTTCTTGGGAGGACCGGTGGCCCGTAAGAACCTACACTGAAGCAGCCAAGCAGCAGCTGAATGACTGCACCTATGGTGAAGTGNAACAGACATAACGTAAGGAGGAATTGAGGGTGCACTGAAAGGGATCAGAAGTACAGCTTTCTTTGATTATGACTTGTGACATAACCTTGTTGAAAACATCACTTATTTTAAATCCTATTTTCATGAAGGTATATACCTACAGAACCTTCAATAAATATATGAGTAAATAAGTTATTCAAAACTTGAGATGAAGCACATTATGAACTATGGTAGCTACTTCAGGAAAAGCAGGCAGACTAAAGATAAACACACATTTAATCATGAATCACAGTCTACAGTCTTTGAAGTCTTTCTATGTGGAAATAGTAAGAAAAATGGGGCTAAGGAAGGTTGCGACAAAAATATGTTCATGTAAGTTACAGTCTAATATTTGTTTAATTTTTCATTTATAAAATGATAACAAACAACAACATGCAATGTATTTTGTAATAACATGCCTCTCCTTACTCGAGAAAACTGGAGTCTGACAAACATGCACTTCATGCTCCATGTCTCAAACCCTTGCTCCCACACACTAATAACCAAATGTAAGTTATGAAAATGTATTTTTTTAATGTGTTCAGTGATATTGCTGAGGGACCCTTTTTACAGGTTAAAATGGTTTTCTTACAAACTCCTTTCAGTCATACTTGAACATAGGAAGTATAAAAGCCTACTTGTCTAATGTGTACTTTTAGTATTATAGCCGTAACTTAAACCCCTTAAAATTCAATGCTATATAAAAAGTTAAATTATCCGATTTTAAATGTAATGTAAAATAAATAAACATAGAATTTTACCACAAATAACTAATAAATGAATATGCTTAAATCCTGAAGGTAATATGGCTGAATGCATGAGGAAAGCTGAGCAAGAATAGATTCCTAACATTATTTTGACCTTCATCAATGGCCTAGAAGAAATAAAGTTTCAGTCTATAATTTAAAGATCACAAAGATTGCGTAACTGGTTAAATAATGAAGAGTACAGACCATTGCCACAAGAAGATATGGATCACTTGGTCAGCTAGGACAAGAGAAATATTCTTTTCAGAACCAAACAATGCACTCTGTGCTTACAGAAAGATTATTTTAGGGAGACAATGTTAGAATACAAAGATTCCAAAAGATTAAGTAGATAATCAATTAGATAGGAGTCTCCCATAATTTTCAGTGTCATAACTATGATAAGTAATTAGTGAGAATATGAAAGAGGAGTAAAAATGGTGCCTGATATAGAGATCCACATCTTGAGAAGAATTTTAAAACACTGGAAAGAAATAAAAAGAAAATAAAGCCGTAGAATCGTAGAATATACTGAGTTGGAAAGGATGCACAAGGATCATTCAGTCCAACTCCTGGCCCTTTGCAGGACACCTCAAGAATCCCACCATGTGCCTAAGAACACTGTCCAACTGCTTATAGTAAGACAGGCTTGTTGCTGTGACCACTTTATATTGCAATGCCAAAAAGAAGCACAGAGTACTCAAGGTGAGGCTGCACCAGTGCAGTGTAGAGTGGAACAATCAGCTCCTTTGACTAGCTGGCAATGCTGTGCTTAATGCACTCCAGAATACAGTTGGCCTCCTGACTGGGCACTGCTGACTCCTATTCAACTTGCCATCAAGCAGAACCTTCAGGTCCCTTTCCACAGCACTGATCTTCAGCTTCTCATTCTCTAGTCTATACACACAGCCAGAGTTGGTCCATCCCAGGTGTAGAATCTGGCACTTGCCCTTGTTAAACTTCAGACGGTTGGTGATTGCCCACCCCTCCAATTTTTCGAGGTCTCTCTGCTGGGCCTCTCTGCCCTCGAGGGAGTCAACAGCTCCTCCCCATTTAGTGTCATCAGCAAACTTAATATTCTTTTGAATCCTGCATGCAGGTCATTAATGAAGATGTTGAAAAGAACTGGGCCTAAGATGGAGCCCTGTGGAACCCCATTAGTGACTGGTTGCCAGCCTGATATTACTCCATTCACTACAACTTTTTATGCCTGACCTGTGAGCCAGTTGCTTACCCATTATGTAATATGGTTATCCAGCTGTGTGCTGGACATTTTGTCCAGAAGGATACTCTGAGAGACAGTATCAAAAGCTTGGCTGAAGCCCTAAAAGATTACATCTACCTGCTTTCCCAGATCAACTAGAGGGGTTACCCTGTTGTAGAAGGGAATCAGGTTCAACAAGCGGGACTTTCCCCACATGAAGCCATACTGGCTGTGACCTGGCCCTGAAATAATAATTCCTGTGGCTGAAAAAAACCATGTATAAACTCTCAAAAAAATCCTTAGTGTTTTTAAAGTAACCAAGGGAACCTGAAAGAGTCATTTGACTATACTCTTTAAGTATTTGCATGGCTGTACTTACAACTTAGATGTATTTGAAATGCCTTTGTACAGATTTTCATTCTAGCAAAGGAGAAAGTTGTTCCAGTATTCACTAGACAGTTGGCTGGATGTGTTGACTTAATTATATTAGGAAATTACAATTTACAGTGGTAGGAACTCTCTTTGTGGTATACTTATTGAAGGTGATGCTCTTATGTTTTATTAACAGTATCACGTGTTTGAAGAGGATCTTGAGAATAGCTTTCCATGTACAGAGGCCTGAATCCACTGCTGGCCATCCCACATAAGACACAGTTAGGAACTGGTTTTGCAGGTGTGGAATTTCTTTTCCACACTGGAGAGAGGAGTGAAATTGCAGATCGGATGAGGATCATGGTTGTCTGCTTTTGTGATTATGTTGATGGCTGGCTCAGAGAAACAAACCAAGCCAATACAATGACATTGACAGATGATAGAGAACTTATAGTGAGCAACAGTTCTGCAGACCCCAACTCTGAGGAAGGGGGTAGTTGCCATTTGATCTGAAGAAGATGTGGACACAAACATGAGTAACTGGAGCATGACAAAAACTTAAAATTTATATTTGTGTCAAGAAAATATTAGCAGATTTTGAGGTTATGAAGAAAATCTAGTTTATCTTAAGCCTAACATAACCGAGAACAATTAGCATTACTTTTAAATGTGTTATAATTTAAAATTAACTTTTTAATGAAGGAAGTTATCAGTGTTTGTATTTAAACAGTTTGCTGCAGTTTTCAGGAAATAAATATGTTATTTTAAATGTTTGGAATCATTTCCACCCTCTTCCCTATTGACTGAAGTACTTCTTAAGCAAGTGTTTGCATATGTAATTAGAAAATTGTACGCATGAATATGTGCAGCAGCCGTATTTGCAGCACTGTACCCTTTTGGACATTTGTACTATTGAAATGAGTTGCCTCAAACATTTACACTGATTATTTTGTTTTAAAATTTTATCTGAGACACTACGTGTCTGTGTTATTAGTTCATGTGCATACAGTATGACCTAGTATGATTTATTCTAAAGTCAGGGAAATAAAAAAATTCAAAATATTTTCTTCTGTGACAGATTTTGGGGTTGTGTGTGTGGGAGGTTTGATGATGAGGAAAAACTTCATTGCTCTGAGTTACATATTCTACTTCTGTTTCAAAGAATGCTCTATTCTTGCATTCAAGGACTGAGCTGAATCCCTCAAATGTTTTAACTTCAACATATTCATGACTGTCTTCCATGTCATGACTAGATACTATGTTCATAGAGAGTATAATGATATATAACTTCAGCAACATTCATGAGTTTCTCAGATTAATCAAAGTACGTCTTTTTTCTTCTAGAAGTCTATGGAATTCCTGTGTGTTTCTCAATGAATTATTGCAATTTTGAAATGTATTTTTTTGCAAGGGTAGGTGCAGATTTGGATGCAATGTCAAGTAAGACGTTTTTGGCCTCTTTCAAATTTGTGTATCTAATGAGCTGGAAGATTTCTTTGATGAAGTAATGATTTCTGCACTGATCCCATACTCATTAAAAATGAAATATGATAGTTCTTCATGCCTAAGTGTTTTTTGTTTCACTGGCTGAAGTACCTTAGCTGTTAAACAGGGGCTCATGGGACATATTTTCTGTTTGCACTTTGACCATTCAAGCTTCAAACCCAATTGCTAAAATTTATAACAGATACCAAATTAGTGTTAAATGTTATGTTTTCCACTAACCATGATGGCTCATAAATATGTTTTAAGTTTTAATATGCCATTTATTGACTTAACCAATTATTAGCTTTTCTCTAGTAACAGAAAAGTGGTTCTAAAATCTGTATTTTGATAGCATAGTCTTTTGCCAAATATGGCTGTAACTGAGAATTAAGTCAAAACTCAGCATTGCTTAGGTGGTGACTCAATATAGTGAAATGTTAAAGAAACAGAAGGTCAATGCCTCATCGCTTTGATAAGTGCTTTGATGAAAAACTCAGGGAAAAAGAAATGTGTGGATGTATTTGTACTATTCAAAGCAAATGAACTGAACATAGAGAAAATTTTCTTCCCAAGGAACAAAGACTATCTGTGCATCTGCAGCTTGAGATTAAAGATATTACAAGGACAATCGTGCTTTCACTTGTAATGCTCTTCCCCCCTTATAGCTTGGCCTCACAATGCTTCATTTATCATGAATGTATTATGTGAGACAGTTTAAAAATATCCAAGTGATAGATATTCTTTTTCCTGTTGTGTTTAGAATAAATGGCTTACTGTAATACTGGAATTGCAGAAGAATTTACTTCAGAACTTCTGGGAAAATGAACTTCATAAGCCCCTAGAAACATTAATCTACTTATAAATCATCGTTTCAATATTTTTTTTTAAAGGCTAAGCCTTTTTCAAATATCATTGTCCATATTTTTCTAACATTTTTGAGGTATGAGTGAAAAATGTACGTTTTACTCACTGCTGGTCCATATTCCAAACCTTCGTGTGTATCACAAATCTCATTTCTGGAATAGGAAGTCTATAGTTCTATCTGTTATGCACAAGTATTTGCAGATTAAGACTCATGTATTATACACACTGATAAAAAAGTATTTTAAAAATTACTTGTTTGGTAAATAATCCTACATGCACTTTTATTCTGGAAAACTGAAGACGGGCAATTCTGCTCAGAAATAGAAAAGCATGGTAGTTCACATCTACCACAAGTATTTCGTTGTTCTAATAATGCTGATTTTTTGTCACTGCAACCTAGGGAATATACTAGATACAACAACAGAGGCCAGGTAAAACAAAGATTTGTAAGAGCCAACCTGTAAATTTCCTGCCCATTTCCAGCAACATAGAGGCATATCAGCAGTAAGATATGGCAAATGGCATAGTTGCTGTGTGCTTTACTGGTGTGGTCCTCCCCTACCAGGTAATTTTATTTAAGAGGCCAGATTTGTAAATAATGTTACATGCTCAAAACACTTTTTAGTCACTGTTTATTCCATTAGTTGTTGGGCAAAGACAAGAATCACCATTCTTCCTACAGAATTGTCATGTTAGCAGTTTCACAGAAACATGGAAATATAGGACAAGTGTCCACCATGAATGGAGAATAGAAAATACAGTATGCACGTGTCAGTCCATGCATGGTGTTATTCCTGCATGGGTTTCTCAGTGTGTATCCATGAAAATGGTTTCTCGATTTATTTTACAGGCTTAAGGTCCCACATAAATAAGATTTTGGCAGAACTAAATTACAGTGAATAAAATTTTGAATTTACCATAAACTGTTGCATTCCCCATAGGTATTTTCACTACTAGCTTTAAGAATAATTATTTAGGAGTTATTTAGTTAGTTTGCTAAGACATAGTATCCATTAGTGAAAGTGAATGGACATATGAATGGAAAGGGACTCTGAATCTCACAAGACAACCATATTCATGTTTCCTAAAGAAGAAAAGCAAACTCCTTTATTGCACTTCTGCGTCTGTCCCAAATACCTTTCAATGGTACCTTCTAAACACGAAACCAAGGGAATTTTTTTCCAGTGGTATCACACAAATCAGACACCTAATCCCATTTGTTTATATGGCCAGGGAATTATTACATCTCACAGAAGGTTTCTGTCCAAATTAATCAACAGAACTTCTCTGCTTCTGTTACTGAATATTTATGGACTACCAGATGATACTGAGCTAGAAAGAGTAACAAAATTCCATGGCTACCAGCCTGGGTTTCAAGCCATAGCTAGTAATGATACTGTTAGAAGAGGTCCCAAGGATTATGATACAGTAGCAATTTGTCAACAGCAAGTGTGACTAAAACTCCCCACATCTCTTTATACAAACACAGACTGAAGAATATCCAGGGGGAAAAGAATATACATTTGCATTACCTTAAACTTCTTGTTTCCACACCCTGACCTGATGTACCTAAGGGGTTGACATTTATCAACCTTTCTGAAGTTATTCTGGTGTTGTGTATTTCAATACAAAAAATTTTCTGTATTAGGGTTCTCATTTAACACAAAAGTAATCTCAATTATTTAACCTCATACAAGTAAGAAAGGGCAAAACCCCTTTGAACATAGCTATGGATTCACCCATTCAGTCTGTCTAGATAGATACATAATGGCAGCTTTCTGAGGGAACACAAAGTGAAGCATTAAGCTCTATGAAAGTGTCCGAATTACCTGCACTGTATGAGTTTTCTGTACAGAAATTAATTTCATAATTTTCATATATTTTATTATAAAATAACTAAAACCTTTACCTGACTAGCAGAAGTAAGCAATTAATTACTTTATTTTTTACATTTTATGATATTGTTGTTTTGCTAAAGTTATGTTAGAACATTTCCAGAAATGAACTTTCCTAAGTTTCTTATAAATAAATGTTGCAGAAAGTTGAAATCACTAGTTTCCTTCTTGTTCGCTTTCTTAAACATTTCTTAAAGTGAAATCCAAATCAATATCTTTTCTCATTATTTCAGAAAGAAATAGCTTGGGACACAATGAAATCAGATACAATTCATATACACATACTTTTGAAGTGCATGCTTGAAGAGGAATTTTGAGCTTATACTATAAATTATTATGTTGATATGCATGTGTATTTACTCCTTAAACTACAAAAAAATGTATCATTTTAACTATTGAATGTCACTTCAGCAGAGTCTTTTGTCTGTACTTTTGTAGCATGCGAATCAAAAGCCATAACTCCTCAGCTACATTTCTGCCTAAGAGCCAAAAACATACTTATCTGATAAGGATATTTACACTGCTGTGAAGGACTGCATTCTAAATAGAGCCTTACTGTAAAATTCAAGAGAAAGAAAGGTTCTGCCCCTTCTTTGTTTCTCTTTTCTGTCTCTGGAGTCTTAGAGAAGGGGTTTTCCTGCCTATTCTTTGCCAGATGGTGAAGAGGCTGATGACTAGCCTTTCTTACAGTCCAAAGCCTTATCAGAGAGTGGATATTAGTTGAGTGTTATTCTTATCATCTTCTTCAAGGAGAAAGAAAACATTAAACTTTATTTCAAAGGCGGTCTTTTGGCTTTGAGGATATGCTTTTCCCTTTCTTTTTCTTTGTAATGGGCAGAATTGAATGTAGACCAGATGGAATTTAACTTGCTTCATGCTCTGTGAAGTTATCATTTGCATAAGAAAGAAGAAAAATAATTCCATATCATCTTTGATATTGTTCTCTTACTTTCCTATGGCATTGATATTTTGTAGAAAAGTATAAAACTATTGGTTTCCAGAGATAACAGCACACCAGAAGATATGTATGAAATGTTTGCCTACAAGAAAGAAAGAGAAAAATTCCTCAGTTTTAAGTATTTCTGTCTTTGCAACTCCTACCATATTCCACTAGTTTGTCACATCATCCTACTTATGTTGTATCATCTGAAAAGATTCAGATTCCTGAATCTTTTAGTAGTTGGAATTAAATGGAAAAGTAGACATGTAGTCATGCTGCCTTAAAGGTTGCAGCAACCTATTCTTTAAAAGAAAATCAAGTAGTTAAGAATGTATCTGAGCAGGGGAAGAGGTGAGAAGAAGG
>WEIV01009751.1:43895-73372 GCA_013390005.1 Calyptomena viridis
AGTTACATAAGTTACATATGGAAAGCTAGAAAGAAGAGTGTGAACGTGCTTATCTCAACATTATAGTAATTTTGACAAACATTCTTCATATTTATATCTTATATTGTTAATAGCAAGTAGACAAACATAAATAGATTAGTTCTACCTTGGAATTCCTGTAACTGCTGTAAAAGTGTCCAAGATATCAGCAGATCTCCGTCTCAGAGATTATAACATCTTTTCAGACTTCTCTATCCTTCTTCTCCATTAATGTGACACTTTAAAACTCATTATGTTCAGTAGGATTCTGAATGAGAACATATTTCTAACATATGATGTTCAATATCCAGCAAGAGTAATATATACATAGATTATATGCTTCTGTGAAAAGAGAGGGATTTACAACTTTTTATGCTTTNTTAAAGCTTTTGGCCAAATGACAGTTTTGTTTTATTTTATTTTATGCTATTTCATTTACTTTATTTTTTCATTTTATTTCATTTTATCTATTATTTTAATTATTTCCAAAGAGTACGTTTACTTACTGATTTGTTAATTGATTATATCTTCCTTCAAAATCATTGAAAGTTAAGGTCTTGATGTCATAGTAACTGGAGGATTAAGACCTATGTTCTGAAAACAATTCAGAATAAATATTACCACTGCTAAAAATGCCATCCATCTGTAGGTTTTATGAACTCTTTTTGATTTCTCTCTTTGAACACAGTGCCAAACTGTACCAAGAAAACAAGGAAAAAGAAATTTTCCTGAATCCCTCTTGACCTGTGGTAGTTGTCCTTCAGGATGAGTATAAAATGGTCAAAAGACATTAGGAGAAAATAAAAGAAAACCAAAACCAAAACCAATCAACCAACCAAACTAACAAAAACAACAACAACAAAAGAAAAGGACAAGAAAACAAGAAACAGGAGTAAATTTATCTCCAAAGCATATAATGAAAGAGTGATGTGCTGCCTGTTGTAAATATCTGAGCCCCTATTGTTCTCTCATTCTGCAGTGAATTTGAAGGTCATTTGAGAGTCCTTGCTTTTTGCTGGAAATGAGGTCTCAAAATTGCTATAAAAGCCAGTCTGCTTGAACTACAGTTTCTGATCCTGAGAAAATTCCATCATTTTCAGATAAAAGAGTAGGTGAATGTGGAGCTTACTTACTGCATCTGCCGCAGCACAGCATTTAGAGAGTTCATTGTTATATGCAAAGATAATGAAAACTACTGTTCCTGCACACAGTATTCCTAGCACCTCTATATCAGCTTGTGGTGCTTTTCTGAACAAAATAGACTGTTTCTTGTCCTGAAACTTTTGTTCCCTACTTCATACACTACAAATAGAAAGCCATGAAATTAAGGTGCAATTGCTTGGAGCAGGGATAAAACCTGATTATTTTACACTCTGTTTTGTTGAACAATTTCTATTTTAAGGGACAAAAACCCTACATTCATGTGCATTGTTGGTACATTGGTGTGTATCATCCTACCAGAAGACACAGATGATAAAAAAGATTTTTAATTATGTAAAATTATGTGTTAAAGTGTTAAAATGTGCATAGATTTGTGATAGTGAGGCTCCTAATAAGAACGTTAGTAATGAGTTCTTTATGGTTTTATAGTACTGGTATCATTGTCAGAGTAGCTTTCAATACACCATATGACTGGTATAGTATATAACAAGTATAAACTGACATGTTATGAGACAATAGATCTTAGTTGTTTACCACATATCTTATAATTAATATTTTCTAGAATTCTTCTCAGTCTCTCCAATCATTTTCATTCAAGATTTTCCTTTGACAGTAACTAATCAGGAAACAAGCTTCAAAAACAACCAGTCAACCAAAATCTTAGCTTAATTTTTTTTAATTCAGTTAAGTAATCAAGGATTCAAATATTCTAAATATACTTTTGCTAGCAGAAACATCTAGATGAAGGCTGAAAAAAAAGTTTTAAATATCTGTTCTCCTTTAGCATTCCTCCTAAAACACATTTCATTTTTACGTCATCCTTCCACTGATTGAAGTAGGTATTTTTACTGTGCATCAAACACAGAGCATGTAATGCTAACATGGATGGAACATAAAAACACAAATTGGTTTTGAGATGAGTAGTGTAAAATAGACAACTAAAGGATTCCTGAGAAATGATATAACAGAAAATACTTTAAATATATGTGAAGTACAGAACATCTTCATGAAAGATAGGTTTTTATGAGTTATGTAAATCAAAGTTAATTCCATTCCTTCTTTCCCAATATTATTCACCACAATCAATAGAGAAGACACAGAAAAAAAGACACCAAAAAGGAAGTTTTCATTCTATTTTTTAAAAAATAACAGCATTCACCTAGATGTAATTTCTTAGACAGTATTTTTCACCCTTTCACTTTGTTTCATTTTTACCATTAACATAGTTTGTTGCAGTTATAAAATTTCACTTAGGATATATTATTTTTAATGTTTCTCTAAATAGTCACTAATAAATTTGGAATGACAAGTAAAAATGTAAGACTCATCTATTGTTTGGTTTTGTTATATTAAAATCTAGTTGAATAAATCAATTAATTACAAATATCTCATAAAGTCTAGACATCCCAGTTTTAAAAACTGATGAGATGTTGTAATAGAAAGCTACATACATCTCTTTCTTAACCCAGATATTTTTGTCCAAATTATAGTAGCATTTGACAGGAGATGAAAAAATCACATTTTCATAAGATCGGTAATATTTTTTTTAAATCGATGAAGTCTTTAATAATGCAAATAAGTGACATTTAAAAATATTATATTAATAATTTCTGTTGCAAAGAAAAGATGCTTTATGCTACTATACATTTGTGAATTATTGCAGAAATCATAGATAGCATAAGTATACTGGTAAAGACGCCAGCATATATTAATTTATGTTTAACCAAGAAAGAGCTGCAATCCTATTTTTATTTTGGCCTTCTATGTTTCTTTTAATAGTGTAATGTTAACTTAGTCATATAGTGAATAGCAGTAATAAAGAAATGGAAAAGGATCAGAGAAGAATAGCTTCAAGCATTCTTACAGTAACTGTTCTGTGAGAAACACCTCCCACTGTGCAAGCTAAATGGTATTGACAGGAGAATAACAGCTCAGAAGTTGGAAAAGCTACAGTATTTCTTTGCAAACAATAGAAATAAGAGAGCATAGAGGGGTTACATTTACTACCCTAGCATGCTTTTTATGATACAGATCAATCTGCATCTTCATATTAGTTGCCATTTTTACACAGACCAATAGAAAATTTTCTACCCACATCTGCTAGTGCAGAGATCACAGCTGGAGAATTTCTACTCATGTTTAAAGTAAGAAGAAAATAAAATAAAAAGAAAGACATTTTGGAAGTAAAACAACTGCAAGGGAGTTTCACTATAAGTACTTAAAATGATTCCTGTTTTTATCTGACACAGTAATTTCCTGGAGCAAATTCAAAAATGTCTTCCTGGTTTATTATGATGCCCTCTATTGAAGACCATGTTTAGTGAAAATGCAATTTGAAGTGGAGTTAAAAGCAAGGGGAGAAGTGGATTAAATGAATGCACTTGCTCTAAATAGAAACAGTGGTGATATGAAATTCCACTCATGACTGTTTTCCAATATAGATCCATTAGTAAGGTAAAAAAGACAAAAAAAACCCAGCATATGAAAATCTCAATAACAGGTAGAATTTCCTCCATGAAAGCTTAATTGCTCTATCTTTCCTGTTTATCAGAAAGACATGGAGATTCTGTCTCTGCCTAACTGTAAAATAAGCATTCATTGACACTCCTTTTTCATTTGAAATGATGAGCTGTTCATTATATGACCACAAGATATGTAAATTGAAGGAAGAGATGATACCAAAGGAAAATAGATTTCAAAGTAAATAACTTAATAGAATTTGTGAAAGAGAAGCAAATGTACTGCTCAAAGAAACACCTGGCTGAGGATGGTAGTAAAAATCATGATGCCACTGAGTAGCAGTTTTAGTTGCATTTACCATATTAACAGATTCCTTCAGATACACACACTGCCTTCAAATTTTTATTACATTACAAAATGCCTCAACGTGGGTTACCTTTCTAACTTTATATATGCAAGTGTTTTTATACATGCAAGACTAATACAGTGTTACCTAAATTATAGCATAGACCCTTAGTTCTATATTCTGTGCAATTTCAGAGAATAATCAAGTGTGCTGAAATGCAGATTTATCAGAGATCTTTGTCCTCTGCTCTTAATTGAGCTGCTCTCTTAAAAAGCAAAACAAAACAACTCTCTGCATTCACTCTTGAAAACTTTTTTTCTGCTGTAATAACAGAAGAAATTACATTCACAGAAAAGACATAGTTGTCACTTTCTTTCTGTAATTAACTAACTGTTTGGGCTCTTCTGTGCTTTATCTGTTATCCTTTAAAAATGAAATCTCAAGGTAAAGAAAATGGTAAATTGCAGAGACTGTTTCTGGAAGTCAGTCAGTCATAAACTGGACATAAAGAGATTATCGTTCATCAGTGATCTTAAGAAGCAACAAGGTCATATGAAATGTGACTGATGTTGTTCTCTGGAACTATGAAAGGAAGATATCCTTTAAAGAAAATTCTGCTTTGTCTGCAGCATTTGCTTCTGACAAACCATACAATTTTATAAAAACAAGAAATATCTTTAGAGGATCTTAAATATGTCAATAAACTTTTCAAACATAACACTACTGACACAAGATCTGAAAAGTAAATAGAACTTCATCATCTGCTTGATATCTGCAGCCCACAGGTCTATGTAGCACCCCCTCTGCAGGTGATTTTTAACAGCTCTGTTTCATACCGGGTTCATAAGTTAGAAAACAGGTCTCAGTGCTCCATATTGGGCACTACTGAAGTGACCGTCACTGTCATAGTAGTGGGATTCACTATGTCAGGTTGCAGATAAAAAGCCAATGCAAGGAATATACTAGTCATTTGACAATTGAAACAGCACCATGAGTGCTACTTGCAATCTATCTATTGACTACATATTGCACAGGTGGGGTTGAGAGCAACTTGCTGATCTCTGCAGAACAATTATTGATAAAAGAATTTTGTGACTTGATAAATTCTAATGTACAAATAAATCAGTTGTTATGTTAGTGGAATCAAAGAGTCAAATAATGTCTTATTTTTCACTTGAAGTTCCTCAGTTTTTCAACTTGGCCTCACCAGCAGAGTATTGATTTTCAGTTACTTGTTGACTGGAAGAGGATGGTCACATAGTGATATTGTCACTTTGGCATTTGCTCTGTAAGAAATGGTAAGATTTCTGGTCTGAACTTTGATTAAAGAGGACTCATATGTCAATAACAGCCTCATGGTTTCAAAACAAGTAAAATCAAACTCCTAGAAGGACTAAAAACTGAAATATTTAAAACAACAGATGTCTAGCTTGATCCCTAGACAGAGCTATAATTCAATGACTGAACAAAGCTGAAGATAGCGAGTCGGAATAAAAAGTACTGAGTAGCGGTACTCAGTACCTCATCAGAGGTTTCAGCTGTAGTGCACATTATTTATTAAACTGTCAATCTGCCGTAACTAGAATGGCATTAGATCGAGTTCCACAGCAACCAGCTCAGGTTCATCTGGGAGTGCTGTATCAGTAAGTCTTGAAATCATTACCCAGATGCTTCAGGGTAAGGCAGTGGCTGCCAGTAAAGTCAGTGATAATTCTGGCTAATTCTGACTAAATACAGACATCTTTTTTGTTTTCACACCAGAGCAACTAGTAATCACTGTATGGAATAAAGTGACAATAGATTGGGAGTTTAAAATGGAAAAGTCATCCATCCCTACAAGCATGATAGTGACAGTGAAAGCCATTGTTGTTTCTCTCAGGTTTTGAAAATATCCTTGACAAAATAACAATCAGAAGAATTTATTGGAAAGAGTCCTCCCTAAAGGTAATCTGGCTGACAAAGACCAGACTGACATGATTTCTGCTCACAGGCAAAATCAAGAAATGTTCAGAAAATAAAGTCAAGGTCTGTATGTTCCTTGCCTCTAACAAAATTCATTAGTATTGGGATTCTGCAAAAACACCCATAGAGATTTCTGTCCAGGCAAAACAGTGGCTGCTCATTTTAAATTGGTAAGTTTTGGCAGCAAACGTGAAATGTTAGAACCATTTTTTTACCTAAAATGGAACCAGGCAAGGCAGTATTCTTGGACAGGTTGAATTTATTGTTTTATGAGTTAAAGCATGAGCTTCATATACATATATGTGGAAGTAAGTTACATATCACATATGGTAACTCTCAAAAGAGTCTTATTGTTAGTAGAAAGCATGTTAAACCAATTGTAAATATCAAAATTTCAGGACAGTTCTAATATCACAAAAATACCAAATGAAACAAGCCTGAAAATGGAGTCACACAGAGGACAGCATCAGCGATTACAGGTAGTGGGGAAAGCAGCATGGTTGGAATGAAAAAATCTGGCTTCAAAAATAGTAAGTACCCTGCAATTGTTCTTACCACTTCTTTATATGTCTGAATCTTTTTCAGAGCTGTCACATCAAATGATTAGTTAGTCACCTATGAGCTGTCTTCATATTCTTGGTACAAAATGGTTAAGTGTCTTAAATAGTGAGTCTCAAAGTACTGCCTGTAGCTGGTACCAGCAATGCTCCTGTGAGCTGAGCTGCACCAGACATCTGGTGCATATATCAAATAACCAACCATCCATAAGCATTTTGTATGGACAGTTTAAATACAATGAATGGTTAAGACTGACCCATTAAACATTACTGAGACATTCTCAAGGTAAATCTTCAGTCATATAACATCAGCCTCGCAACATGAGATGCAATTAAAGGTCATCTGCTATGCCAGAGAACATATGTTGATGTTATCAAACATATGGAGAAAAAAAAAGGAAAATTACACTGAACAAAAGGCAACAAAATAAAATAAGGGTAGTGTGTACAGGGTGCTGCATCTGTCACATTCCTAGATGTAAGTATGCTGCAAAAATTTAACACAAAACCTACAAGTAAAACTACCCATTTTTAAAGTAAACAGGGGAAGTTTTTTTGATGGTGTAGAATATGCCATCAGTATGCATACCTATCAAAAACTCAAAAAGGCCAGTATCATTGTGAGCATTCTACTGACAACACTACATACTACCAAAATAAACAAACAAACAAGTAATTAGTTGCAAATAATATCTATTGATATTATACAGGAATCCCTAAGAAAAATTCCCAGAAATCTCAAAACATTTTTGCACAGGAATTTTCTTTAAGGGAAATTACCCCTTGAGCGTAGCTTGGCACTGAAATTAAGAGAGTGTTTCTAACAGTCAGAAAGTAGACCAGCTGCATATGTAGCAGCTTTGTCATCAGTTTCACAGATGTTTGCAAATCTTAGTTGCCCCAGCTGTTTGGTGGATATTCATGTATTCTGTGGCCCAAGGGACTGAACTGCATGTCAAATTCTTGTTCTGTTCATGTGGGTGTGGTACTGCATGGTGTCAGGAAGCTATGAGGACAGGCAGATACATGAGCAAGGTGTCCTGGAAGTGTAGGTGACAGCACTGTGGACAGGGTAGGGATGTCACCAAACAGAGGTCTAATCCTCAGTATTGGAACAAGTTGAGCAGAGAAAGATCAGAGACAGTAACCAGAGTTAGAAAAGGTCCTGGTCTGGCTGAGAAGTGCCATGGGGTTGTGCAGCAGGTGGGGGTCCAAGTCACTAAGAAGATGTCATAGCATGGTCACTCCTACAGCACAACCCAGTCAAGAGCCAGAACAAAGGGCCTGAACTCCCTGCAGTCCCTGCAGGATGAGAACTAGCCCACGGGGGCTGTTCCCAGCCTTGTCCCAGGGGACCTCACAATAGAGCTGGCTCTCATCGCCCACATGTCTGTCCTGGGAAGAGGAAAGAGATTGCAAACTCCCTTGGTATGTGGCTGTTTTTATGACTTAGGTGAGATTTTAACCTTTACCTCATCATAATCCCAAATTAAATGTTTTTGCTTTTGTGAGGTCAGTATTCTTCACTACTGGAAGCAGAAAATAGGAGGTGTGACTGTATGACTCTACAACCCATGTGAGTGTAAATCAGTCCTGATTATTATTAGTTCATGTAACAACTGTCCCCCTGTATCATAAGTTTGCAGAGACTGAAACTACTGAGAGTTAGCACTGCCTCCCTCTACCAGAAATGTATTTATGTCCCTGAGAAAACGCATTAAGTGCAAAGCAATATCAGAAAATTTGATGCTTTGAATATAGACTGTATTAAATACAAAAATATGTCCAATATATTTTATCTAACAAAATAGATTTTTTACTCAGGTGCTTTTTAACTTTATCCAGATGTAGATGAGGTGCATTTCTCAGCCACCAAACGTACTTTGAAAAATATCTCCTGTGTTCAGAATACAACACACAGAAGCCCCCTAGCAGCAAGAGAGACCCCCTCAGGAGCCTGTTTCCCTCTGTATTGAAAGTCCTGTTAATAGCAGAGATTAGTTTAGAAATTCAGGACCAAACTCAGTCTCACATTTTTACTGAATGTACCTCAGATGTCCCAAATAATCCTATGTCTAGACAAATGGTGACCCAGACTTTGAATTTCAGTTCACTTTTAATTTAGGGGTATGAAAGGAATAAAAATAATGTTGAAAAATTGAGCCAATGCCATTCATTTAAAATTAATTAAAAATTAAATTAATTTAAATTTGATGCCTCTTTGACTTAACCTTACAAAATCTTTTTAAGCTCCACATAGAGCTAAGTTATGAACACAGTGAAACACCTCAGTATAACAGAATCACAGAATCATGGACTCATTTAGGTTGGAAAAGACCCTTAAAATCTTAATCAAGTCCAACCATTAATCCAACTCTACCAACTGGTTCAGATGACAATGGATTTCACTGTTTATTAAAAGAATGTTAAAAAAAGAAGTCAGTCAAAAAACATCATATTTCAATGAATAGCAAGCAGCCTTTAGATAAGTTTTTGATGGTTTATAAAAATCACATTATGAAATAACTAATTGCCTACAAAAACAAAATTGAGAAATTGAAAGGATAGATTAGAAATTGAGAGGATAGTGGAATTATTATATATATAATAGGTAAAATTCTTATACCTTCTCATAGGATACCTAGAGGGTTTGGGGGTGGTTTTTTTCTTAATCAGACACTGTGTACAGAGAATTTCACAAAATTTCCAGGAAAGCTTGTCAGCTAGCGTACAGAATCAGATTATTGTTGATTAAGTTAAAAGTGATATTGTAAGAAAATAATTTGTTGTTCAGAAACATGAATTAGGATGGGGCAGGGAAAAAGGCTGATTTCTTATAATGAAATACTGCTTTTTAGATATTCAAACCATAATTACAAAATGTTTCAGGAAAAAAGCTTCAAAACAAAGTCCAATTTACAGCATCCTTGATGAAATATCTTGTCATGAAGTTCCATTGAATGGAAAGGTGTTTGTGAGAACTGAATCATTTTCAACACAGAAAGAGCAGTCATCAATCTCTCTCCTTGTTGAAGTTTCATAGTTTAAGCACTGAATAGTCAAACAGGCTATTAAAAGTGGTGTTTAATAATAACTATTTGAAAAGCTCATCTGAAAGCAGATAGTGCTTCCATATGACTATCTGCTTTGTATATGCCCTGGTATCAATATACTGTGAGAACAGCATATGGTTTCTTTGATGGAAAGTAATGGAAAATGACAGACTGTTTGAAGAGGCTGTGGTGCCAATTTGATGAATAATGCATTAGGGTAACAGGTATAATCACTGCAGTTTAATAGTCTGCAGCCTTTAGAGGTACAACAGCAGCATACAGAGGAATTATCCTTGTTCTAAGACCACCTGACACTTATCCTTTTCCCTTGACTTTATTTGCCTGAGAGTGCACTAAAATATATCTTTAAAAAGGCAGTCAGAACCAAAAATGCTGTGTTCTGAGTCAGAATTAATTTAATATACATGTTCTGTGTGATTTACCTTTCATTAACAAATTTCAAAATTGCTTTTCTTTCATTTTAAATTGAACATAGGTTCCAGAGCTTGAAATTTTATTGGAAAAATAATTTTATGGTTGTTATTCTTGCATTGAAACCATTTTTCATATTTTGGAATGACTTTATGTGATGTCAAATGACACAGCACGTTGCACATACACCAAAATTGGTTCTAATTTGTTTATCTTCCTATATAAAAAATATGTATAAGAATAATAATCCCTTTCCTTGCGGCCTTTTTTTATTCTATAGATTGTTTGAACATGTTAGGAGCTTTCAGATACCAAGATTGTTTGAACCCATCCCTTTATCAAAGCCTTCCTTGTAAGCCACATCTAACACTCAAGCCCCCTCTATAATTTGTATGTCAGCCATTACTGACAAAGCAGATTTTTATTGTCATTGCTTGATTTCTTGGCAATAAAGACTTTATCATGCTAGAAATTTCTGCTTTGTTTCTGCTTTGTTGTTATGGAAATCATAGCAGATACAGGTGTGGGTGTAGGCCTGGAGGAGTAGGTTTGGTAGCAACATCTCATCATCATTTAGTAGATTCAGAATAAAATAAAGCAATAAGGGACATTTACCCATCTATTAGATTGAAATCATTTACCCATCTATTGGATTGGATCAATGTCTGAACTTTTAACACTACTCCAGAATTGTATCACTTACCTGAATTTACTCAACTATAACAAAATAAATCTCCAGCCTAAGACGATCAATTGCAACTTCTAGTGGTGTCACAGTGGCCTAAAAGCAGTGCAATGAAGAGTTAGCTTCAGAATAGCTGAAAAAAGTTTAATTATGATAATCCATTTGTTATTCATGCTTGTTTAGCATGTGTCCTCCACATACTGTGCAAGAGTATGAGAAGAACGAAACAAGAATGTAAATATGTAAGAGCTTTCATGACACCACAGAGTTTAATGCAAGGAATTCTGCCAGGTCAGATTTAAGCATGGGTTCAAACTGCATGAATTTACAGGTACAATAGATCAAAAGCTAAAATTGCCAATATAGTTTGGAGTCTAAGAGAAAACAGTTTTCCTAAGGCAACCCTAAATCAGTCAATTATAAGATATTTCAAAAATATGTGAAGAAATTAGAGTTGCAACTGTATTATCTTTTTGGTCTAGAATGACCAGCAACAAGATAAAAAATTCCATTCACATAGGACTGCCTCTGAAATCCCCTGCAAGAAGATGTATGCCCACCATACATATGCTGTTATAAAATGTGCCAGGCATAAATAACAACAAAGAAGAAAATAGATATCTTCTGAATGCTGAAGATTTACCAACCTACTTGCAGCAGTCTTCCCTCATGGTAAGTGACTACTGGGGTGTTATGGTTTGACTCTGGCTAAAAGCCGAGAGCCCACACATAGATCTAAAATTTCTCAGAGAAGGGAAAAAAAACCCTCGACCTTTGTGATAAGGATTACAAGCAACTGTTTATTAACTACTTCACACAAGCAAAACAGGCTCTAACTTAGAATATTAAGTATTTACTACTACTACTACTACTACTACTACTACTACTACTACTACTACTAAAATCAGAGCTTAAGAGTTTAAGGGTGAGAAATTTGATAGTTGTTACAGACACCTTTCTCCCCCCACCCCTCCCTTTTAAGATCCTTCACCTTCCCTCAGCAGCTCGGGAAGGCAGGTGGCGGGGGGGGGGTTACAGTCAGACGTGGTCTTTGCTGCTGTTCGGAAGAGAGAGAGAGTCCCACCCCAGCTTTCCTCATGGGGTCCTTTATTATACTGACAGCAGCTTTCCAGGTATTGTTGTCACGTAAGTCACTTTATCACAGGTGCAGTCATTCAGGTGCTGCTCAGCTGCTTCATCACGGGCCACCAGTGCTCCCAAGAAATGCTGCTCTGCTGCTCCAGCATCTCTTCTTCTCACGGCCTACAGGACTCCATCAGGCCTCTCTGCTCCAAACACAGGATCACAGCCTCTCTTTTCCAGCACTTTTCTGTCCAGCATGGAAAAATCTCCCAGTCTTTCCACGGGTTCTTAGACGAAATCTTTGCTCCTATGATTCCTCACAGATTGCTGGGGCCCTATTTCAGTGTTTAAGGCATCTTCTCTTTCTCCTTCCCTCCGACCTTGGTGCTAATCAAACTTCACACCCTCCTTTCTCTTAAGCCACCATGATGTTCTGCCCCCCTTTTTTTTTTCTCTACTCCTTCTAAATATGTTATCACAGAGGCATTGTTGGCTGACCTTGGGCTAGCTTAGAGCAGAGAAAAACTCCAGCAGCTTCTTAAAGAAGCCTCTCTCCTAGCCTCCCCCTGCTAATAAAAAACTCTGGCTACTTAAAACCACAACGTGGGGTCTGCAATATCATACAGATCATTTGTTATTATGATTTGGACATTGTTTATTCAAACTGACAGCTTGGCCCTACCTCAAAGATTGCCATTCTGTGGTTATGGAGTCATAAAGCATCAAAGCAAATTCTTCAGCTCCACCTCTCAACATGGAAGCCTGTTAGCAGAGGCTAGAAAACAGTTCATGACATCACCACCAAAACTGGTATGGGCATCAGTACTTCTAAAGTTATGTCAATGCAGTGTAAGCACGGATGATTCATAACCAATCAAACTGTGGTCAGAAAAACTGCAGAAACCTCATATGCCATACTTCTGTGGGAGGGCTAAACCAGCTCTTTGCAATGCCTTTGGCAATTCTGAAGACAGATGTGGCCGGAGTGTATGGAGAAGCAATAATTTTTAATACCAGGCCAGCACAGAATTTTTCAGCAGAGCTGAGTAACCAGCTGACTCTAGTGGCTCTTTTGTGTGTGCACACTCACACATCTGACATTTATTCATCTGGGTAATCCAATAATCCCACAGAAACTGGAAATATTGTTGTCTGCTCTGCTCAACATCCTTTCTTAGTTTTGCCCAAGATTGGTGTCCTTTCTTTTGGTTTTACCTTCTTACTTCTGTGTTCCAGGGCAGACAGAGGACAGATAGCCTGACTATCTTATCTTTCCAATTTCTCCTACAGCAGGGAGGAGATTGGATGGGAAGCACAGTGCAACATTTCCTTTATCACCAGAAAAATATGTGAAGAGAGAAAAAGTCTTAAAGATGTCTGAAGACACAATGAACTGCTCTGTTTCTTGTACAAGAGCCTCTCCACAGCCCCCTGACTCTCAAGAGCAAAGATTTCTATAGGGAGTGCAGACATAGGCTCATTCTTTTGTTGACCATCTCCAGGGATGAGTGACTGAATAACAACTGTGAATAGGATGATTCATCATCTGATGAATATCCCTTATGCTTTCCTTCTCACTGTGGCATAGAGACCACAGCTGCAGAGGCTACACAAGAAGGTTGAGCTGTCAAAGATATTCTTGCAAAGAGAGGTTTTAGTGAGACTGGGTTACGTAATGTAGAGAGGACTGCCAAAGAAAGATGACTGTGGAGATGCCCTGTAGAAATGCCAGTGTCTCACTAGCCTTCACTGAGTGAAACAGGAGTTAAGAGGTGCTCCCAAAGTAGTGGCAAAGGCCTTTGAGTACTGCAATCTGTCATGCTGGAGAAGGGGGTAACCTACATATACTGTATCTATGAAACATAGCCTGGTACAGGTGCCCTCAGGAACTCTAATTCCTCCTATATGCTCAGCATCCAGCACCAATGTTGAAAAACATAGTTCTAATAGGCCTATATACTAGGATTCTGGCACAATTTGAAACAAGTTATGGCAGTGTTATCGTGACCCATCCTGAAGTTGCATACAAGTATTGGAAAGCCAAACACTCAGCAGGATGGACCCTTTGTACCAAAGTAGAATAAGTCATTGATAGGGCCCAGGATTCTGGTCAGGCTAGGAGAAAAGCCAACCCTGCCTTGCAGTATCTACCCCCTAACCAAGATGCAAATGTGGATGGGTGTTACGACTACTTTCTTCCCCTTTGAATGAACACATCTGCACACCAGCATTCAGGTGCTGACAGTTGATTATGGCCAGCTGTTCAATGACTGGTGGCTCAGTGAAGTAAGTGTGGTTTTTCTTCACTATTGGGAATATCTTCTTTCTCTTAAACTAGAAATAGCTTAGTATTATTGTCTTTTCACAGCTGACAGCAGAATGTCAGAAATTCTACAGAGCATAAACCTCTTAGACTTTTCATGACAAGGCATGATGAGAATGATAATTTCCTTAAGCCATTTCACTTCTATGAAAATGAAGACTGAAGTACTTCCATTTTTTTGTGATTTGTCTTTTTTTTTTTTTTTTTGAGGGGGACAGGTAATGGGAGAAACTAAAGAGATAAGTGAGAACAAAGTAGGAAGAAATTAAAACAGAAAAGAGAAAACAGAATGGAAAGTGGAACATGTATATAAATATATAAAAACATGTCTTGGAAGCAGGTCTTGATCACATTTTTGTTTCACCAGAAAGTCATTTATTATAAGCTTTCTTTGTGGGCAAATGCTAATAAACTAGGCTAAGCAGCTGTAGTTCTAAAATTTGGGGGGGGAAAAAAAAGAAAAATACAAATTTACGATACTATCCTCCTTTTCTCCTGATAAACAAATTTACTCTCACTAAAGGATCTGTGTATTTTTACTGACATATAATCTCATTACTGAGTTCATCATTACTCAAGTTATGCACTTTGACTTGGAATTCCACAGAATTACTAGTTTGGGTAATATAGAAGTCATAGAAAGGGAAAAGTGTCTAAACATCTTCTGAATAATATTTATAACTGAAGCAAGTAAAGTATTTCAGAGTTATATAGATGATAACAGCAGTAGCAAAGAGGAACTAGACAGCATGAAACAAGATACAGAGATGATTGTAAAAGGATTATATGAAGAGGTAAGTTAATTTTCAACTTTAGAAAGATGAAAGAGGAGGATAATAGAAAAAAGGAAGAGACAGTGCAGAAATTGTGATTGAAGAGCTGTGTGGATTGCAATTAATGAATGGTAATTAAGGTTGATGAAAGACTGGCTGTATATATTTAACATTAGTCATGAAAAATCTACACTAAAATTTTGCAGGGGTTGAAGTATAGCTAAGGGTAATTGAGAATGTGTAAAATAATTTGTCAAACAAGGACAGAGAGGAAAGGATATAAAATACCCATGTGAAAAATACCTTGGTGTAAAAGAGTTAACCAATGACTTTTCTAGTATATGTCCCAGCAGGTTGCTCCAGGAAAAAGCTGGCACAATATGATCACAATTCCCAAGGAAAGCCTGAAGTCTTATTCAGCCAGACCTATGCATTAATCATTACCAATAGGTTCCTGTAAATAATATAATTCTTGCCTTACTTTTTAGAAAGTAGAACAGCTCAGATCATAAAACTGCACTAGCTGCATATTTTGCAATTATCACAGTAAAGTTTAAAAAAAAAAGCACAACTTAATGGTTGAAGTTAGCTGTTGGTTTTGGGGGAGGGGGGTGGTTTCTGTTTCTTTTTGTTTGCTTGGCTTTTTTTTTCTCACAGGAGTTGTAGTTATAATCTTGTCATTGGGTTCCAGTGAAAATTCATCTAGAAAAACACTAGCTGGAAAAAAAACCTGACTACATAAATGTTCCAATTCTTAACACTTATAATTTCTAATATAAACAAGATGTTGCACAATATAAACTTTTAAAACACACCGCTTATTGGGGAAATAGAGAGAGATCATAGAATTATGGAATTTGCTGAGTTGGAAGGGACCTGTCAGGATCAAGTCCAGATCCTGGCCCTGCAGAGGACACTCCAATAATTACACCATGTGCCTGAGAGTATTGTCTAAACACTTGGATGGACTCTGTCAGGCTTGGTGGTGTGACTGTTCTGGGGAGCCTGTTCCAGTGCTCAACCACCCTCTGAGTGAAAAACATTTTCTGATATCTAACCTGACCCCCCACACCCTCAAATCAGCTTCACAGGAAGATGTATGCATGGAATATCTTTTTTTCCTTTCTTTTAAAACTAAAAACTGAACAAAGACTAAACTAAAAACTAAACAAAGAACATCCAAAAGTAAAACAGGGGTGCTAAAATAACAAGGGCAATCAACAAATACCCAAAATCTCACGTTTTTCTTCCTCTTCTTTGATAGGGTTTTGCTTGCATTAACTGCAACAACAGAGGTCAATGCCACCTGAGTTGCAATTCTGAAGCCATTAACTTTATATTGGGACACATGATCTATTAGATCTCTTTGACTGAAGAAATAAAAATGCAAACAAGATGATTTTCAGGCATTTAGTTTTTTCTTTTTTTTTTTTTCTGTAAGAAATAAAAGATAAAACGTTTTCACATCAATGTTAGAATTACAAGATACTTGGTCCAAGCTGATGGAAACTCACTCTCTGTTATCAGTTTCCTATATTAGCATTCAACACTGTGGAGGCACCAAATTCTGCCATGGTCCCTTGGTCAATGCAGTCCCCNCCAGTTATTACTGCTGCATTTTTTGTTGACTCGGTAAAAATAGCCAACATTTGCAGCATTATGTCTAATGAATTTATATTCACAATTCTGTTTACAATAGAAGACCTACGGTATATGTACTCCAGCACTTAAGTCCATGGGCAGCATAATCTGTAAATAAGAGCAATTAAACTGCAAAGTTATTCTACAGAGTTTTTTCCCATTTCTATCCCAATACCAACAAGTATGCATGCACAAAAACAGTACTGTGTGTCAAAAATATAACTAGACATTGATTGCCTTGCATGAGAATTTGCCTATGTTGAAGCATCATAATAAAGACAGTCAACAAATATGGCATTATTTATCCTTAAACTACAGAGTGACAATTTGGCATTAAGCAGTTTTACATACAAGGAATGAATCCACTAGATGTATGTTCACTCCATAGAAACAATACTGCTTTAGTAGGTAAAAACTCTGAAAACAAGATAAGTAGAATTGAACTCATTTAATTTTTTCTTTTCTGGATCATCTATTATTTATTCTTGATTTTGATAATCCATATAATTTATTATATTAAAATACTTAACTGTGAGTGTCCATAAATTTTTATGCAAAACTATGAACACAATCATTGAAACAAAAAATGCCAAGAATCAGTTCCACTGAGCTGTTTATAACCCATAATGCAGGCAGAATTAATGTGAAATTGCATGAAGTGTTAGATACTTGATGGCACAGAGTTTCTTCTACTGTTATTTAAATATTGCTTTGTAACTAGTTCATCATGTTCATTGCAGATTTTGGTTGTAAATAGGTGAATAAAATGAAGACTAGATCATGACTCAAGTTTTTTATGAATACAAAGTTGATATTTATATAAATATTGAATACTCTGAAGCGAATTTAGTACAGCTCTAACTATTTGTTCAGTTGGGTTTTTTTTTTAATTCTTTCTTCTTTAAATACCTACAACATAAATTTATGGAATTATATGTACTTACAAAATAGTATATATTTAAATGTTGGAGTTCACTTATTATTATTTAAAGAATGAAGAAGAGTGACTGTATTTAAAGCCACTTGCTTTCAACTTTTATTTCAAGTATTATTCATATTTCTTTCAAGTGCAAAACTACATTCCTACTGGACAATAGTTAATTGCAGTAATGTTTGAATGTAAAATAGACTTCATATTTTTCATTAAAAAATTGACTGAATTTCTCATTAAAATTTGACTGAATTTAAATGGAGATGCATCCAGAAAAATGAAACAGTTCCCAGTATATGTCCTGAAAAGAATGAATACTGTCACAACTGGGATTAAATTAGAGCACTGCTTAAAAAAAACCATCAGTGATGTTGTTACAGCTGCCCCAAAATGGCATGATCCAGCGAAGCTCACTTCCAAAAATAATTTATTTGCTGCTTTTTACTACAATCTCTCGTTCTTAGCTTTCTACCTCCTGCATAAACAACATGTGAAAGATTAATAAATAAAAATTAAAGATTGCTATGAGCATAATCTTTCTGTTTAATTGCAATTCCACATTCTCTAATAACTGCATAGCTCAATGATTTTATTTCTTTGCTTTCATGCAATACAAAAGGAACTACCACCAAACCTAAATATGAAATGCAATATCAACTCCAAATAAGTCTAAATAACGTAGTGTGAGTGGCAAGTACCAGTCTTTTATTTCCCATAGCCAAGGATTAATTAACTGTGAGACTCACAGTTTAAGTTCTTTTATTTTCCACAAAATGAGGACAAACTTCAATTTTGTGCACTTTATTTGTTTGGGTTTTAGTTTGTTGTTTTGTTTTTCTTTTTTTAAGATGTAGTTCATTAGCAAGACTCATGAAAATGTACCAAGAAGGTACTTTGAGGTAATTTCTCATGCATCATCAACAAGTGTCCCACACTAAATTAGTGTCTATATGTTACCTAGAATAAATTTCATATAGATTATGAAAAGATTTTTGCAAATCTGTTGCTCTCTGTCAATCTGAATCAGTTGGCATCTACTTGACCTAGGAAGTGCATCACCCTGAAGCACAATGGTAGTTTGGGAATTTTTTGGAGGGGAATTTCTGTTAGTCATAATTTTTCTTTTAAAAAACAAAACTAACTTAACCAAAACTAAAACCAGACAAAGAAAAATTTCCCGTCTGTTAAAGGTAGAATTTATGTATAGCATTTGTTCTTTTTAAGGACCACCTAATAATTTGTGTCTTCAGACTACTTTCAGAATTAAAGAAGAATCTTAAGAGATGTGTTTGAAGAAAGGTATTTGAAACCTGAGCAACTAACTGCAGAAGACTAAATGAAACCAGAATTATTTCCAATTTAAAGAAGTAAAGGCAACTTCACAGTTCAGCTTGTGAAATATCTGTAAGGCCTCTTGCTTCTTTCCTCATTGATCAGGAAATAGATCTTTTGGTTCAGTTCTTAAATGCATAAAAATAATTTTAAAAGGTGAACACACAATCCCTTACTTGTGGTTTCTGTCAAATTCATAGGCATTGTGATTGCTTTTAAAACATAATAGTAATTACAGCAAAACTGGTCACAGGTGCATTTACAGCCTTTTGTCCAAATGAACAAGCAGGTGCCAATTACAGAGGCATATGCAACCTGACTTTTCAATATCTGAGAGTGCTATGTTCTATCCTGACAGCTTTTCCATCATATTAATATAAATACATTAGCTAATATTGTGTAAATGCCCACTGAAATTAAGATTAAACTGTATTTAAATGCAAGTTAAATGATATTTTTCTCATTTTAACGGGTTATACATTTTAAAGTGCACTAGCGTACACTGAACATTTGCTAAGCTACTACTAGTGCAAATTTCATTCTTTTTGAAAATAAAGTCAAGTTCTTGGTTACTAGAAGGAACTCTTCAGCATTTATAATTAGTAGGCACATTTGATAATATCATCATGTTTACTATAGCTTTAGTATACTCCTAGTGCCCAAAATTAAGTCTCAATTATCATCTTAGTCTAGCATAGTCTAAGAAAAAATTTGAGAAGAAAAGAAACTAATAAACATTACTTTAACTGTCACCTTGAGACATCCTTGCATTCAATAACAGAACAAATGAGTAAATATAAGTATGTGTAAAGTGAGGAAGTATAATATTCAACAGTTTTCAGAAATATTGTTAATAATTTATTTTTATATTAAAGCTGTATGTAATTTTTTCCTCCCATGTCATCCATCCTCTGTCCCCAAACTTCCAGTTAAACTTCACTGAGAATTGAAAAACCACATATGAATATATAAACCACAAATAAAATATATATGTGTGTGTGTCTATGCATGTGTGTGCATGTGCATGGATGTGTGCATGCACAATATACAAATACATATACAGAGAGCTCCAAATCTGCCTTTTTAGCATTTTATGCATAATATTGTGCACTTACGTACCTGAACCTGTTATACTTCAGACCTTGTGCTGTCTAACTTAATGTCAGCATCTATGAATATATTAGGATAGTACATGACAGATAGAGATTTTAAACAATAACCTCAAGCTTCATTGCTTCAGCACTTCAGGATTTCACTTGTAGCCTCAACATTACTCTTTTATCTTATTCTTTTTTATTACTTTCATTGAGAAATTCTATGATAGTATTTCTGAATTCTCTCCTCCCAGTCCATCCCCCCTCAGTAGTTCACTTTCCCTCTCCAAAGGCCAGGTCTCCTTCTGAGAAATAATTTATTTCTTTTACCCAAAATAGATTTCTTAATATTGTCAGTATTCCCACGTGGAGTGGTCAGGGAGTAGGAAAACGGGTCTATTTCACTAGGTTTCCGAGTGTCAAATAATTAATTGGAAACATCATGAAAAATGATAGGGCTAATGAAGCTTTACAGGAAAGGAGAACTGAAGATGCAAAAAGAGAAAGGAATTGCAAATTACAGAATCCATCACTGCTGGTTTTGCTGTGAAACATAGGGCAGAATAAGCTCAAATTGAAGTAAGAAAATTAAGATTGCTAAAGGTGAAAGAGTGGTTAACATTGCAAGAAATCAACTGCACCCTTAAACACAGTAAAAGAACTGAAACTTTAAACATTAAAAAAGGTCTCCTTTGAGATGGAGAATGACCTGATTTAAACTGAACCATCTGATACTGCTCTTGATTTTTCTCTCTGTTTCTAATTATCATTTTTTCTTGGTATGATCACAGCAGAACCTAATGGTAGAAAATGTGTTTTATCCATCAGATAAATTAGTATGTTTCAATCCCAAACAAGTTATATGGCACAGAATAGAAAGAGTTACAGTCAGGTGGTCTTTAGAAATTTAATAAAAAAATAGAAGAATGGGTTTTTTTGTAAGAAGGAAAATACTACATTGGATAAACAATAAAATCAATTGCATTAATTGTAATAGAAACACAATAATTAGCTTTATTTTTTACCTTGTGTTTTACATTGCCGTATTTAGATAAATATCAAAAAAGTTAAATTAAATAATGAAAACCAATTAGTAAGATCATCTGCGTAGGCTTTCCATCAGTTGTCTCATAATATAAGAGCTAAAATTCAGGCAGAAAGAGAAATTAAAAGGTAATATAATTCATCAATGAAGTGAATAAACTCTTTGATTCTATATAAAACTTAATAGCAAAATAGCTTTTTAAAAAATGTTCAGTATAAAACAGTTATCAAGAATGAAATAGATTGATCTGATAACCCATGAGATGACCCAAAAAGCAAAACCAGAAACCCCCAAAAGATCAAACTTTCATAATATAAAAATTGTGCCCTGTATTTTAGGAAATATTCTGTTAAGCTTTGAAGAATTATCTATTTTTACATCCTGAGAATATGAACTACAAGAATATGAACTACAGAATATTTTGTTTAACATTATCTTCTTAATTCCAGACATTTTTTAGCCTCAAAGAAATCAAAGACAGAAAGATTCCTAAATTATCTTATGTTCATGTAGTCGATCTGTTAGTTTTGTATTAAAGAGATCCTCTTGGAATCATATTTAGTTTGAAATGTATGTGTGGCTGGACCACATGTATGAAAGTATTGCAGAGGAACTTTTTTCTTTGGCCCACACTGTCTCTCCTTCTGTTTAGCACTTATTTTCAAATAACAAAATACAAAATTATAAGAAGCTATGGGTTGTTATTATTATTAGGTGCATTATAGGTATTATAACAAGATTAGGTTATAGGCTTGAAAAAAAAACACAAATAGCTAAAAATTTAAGTCCGGCTGATTTTTGAGCTGTCTTCATACTTCCATTTTGTGAGTTCAGATAAATATTTGTATTAAAAATTTTAATATTAACAATAAAATAATTCACAAGATAAAAGAAAAGTTATACAAGAGAGGAACTGAATTAAAACATCTCCAGTTTTCTGGAGGTGACATTTTCCAGTTCAGGGTAATTCCCAGGGAATCAAAGGAAGACTCCTCTGGAAGTCTTTTGGATACTAATCTGACCAGGACTTGCAGATCACATGCAAAGCATGCAAAGATTACCTAAAGAACAGCTATCCAGTTATCTCATTTTACTGATTAAGAGATCCATACCTGTTACTGGTTTCCACTTGAACATTGAGCTGTTTACTGTAACTCTTTGGATGTGACCATCCAGTCAATTCCTTATCCAGCAGACCATACCTCTCCAATTTAGTTGCAAGAATGCTGTGAGGATCAGTATCAAAGACCTTTCAGAAGATCGGGTAGATGTCAGCTGTAGCCCTTCCCTTGTCCACTGCTCCAGCTACTCCATCAAAGGATACTAGGTTGGTCAGGCATGACTTGCCCTTGGTGAAGTTTTCTGTCATCATCTCCCTGTTTTCCAGATGTCCTTACACAAAATTAGTTCTTGTTAGTGCCACTAATGGTGACAGAATATAGGTTCCTCTTTGTCATATACAATCAATATAGACATTGCTAAAAATATTGTTGATTAAAATAAGGTTTTGACATAAAGTATGCTCAAGTGTCTAATTTTTAATTTTTTTTAATCTACACAAAGTAAGGAGTGCAAAAATAGGGAGTTTTACGGTATATGTATTCCTCTTATCTGCAATGTCATTATTTAATGTAAATTCTTTGCTTTTGAATATAATTCTAAAATTCTTTGTCAATGTTGTTTGGGGGTCTGGGTATATTTTTGAAGTATGATAATAGGGAAGTTGTTTGCATAATTTATATATATATACATGGGAAAATTTTCATAAATTGTGTCACCAGATAATCTGCATAGTTTATAAAAAAAGGTATTCTAGCTCATAGTGACTTGGGTAATTACCTTGAGAATTCATTCTGTTTTACTCAATAGTTTCCGGAACTATTTTTCTTTCTGTGCAGAAGGCTTAAGAAAAAGACCCATGGGAGTCCAAGAGTTCCTGAACAGTGAGAAATCTCTATGTCCTGTATCATTATAGAGCTAGACATTACACATGACAGAGAGATTTCAGGCAGAATTAACCTATACACATACTTCAAAAATTACTGGGGAAGTCTACACAAGTTCTGTGATGGATACAAAATGAAGTATAAAATTTTGAGCACTGAAGATCTGGACTTGCAGTGATTGTGATACTGAATGTTGCTTGAACTGCTTATAAATTGTCATTGTACATTTTGTATATAGCTCCTAGGTGGTAATAGAACCAATATATTTGTTTCTCAGTTGTCAAGGAAGATGAAAACTGTATGACTGTTACAAGGAGCCATATGGTCTGGTTCAGTTCACACACTTCAAAATTAATTTCCTTTTACTCTCGTGAGTTGATAGACTCATAATTGCAGGCACACCCTAAGGTGCTTATGAGGAGTAACACTGGCTATGCAAAACCTCTCAAAAGATTTTAACCTATGCAAGGTGAAAGGTTAAGGATATCATGAATACATTCAGTAACCTACAGTTACATCTCTCCTGTCATAATAGTGAGTTAGGCACCTCTTGAGGAAATTCAGGGAGACTAATGGAGCCCTCCTGCTGTAGAAGGACTCACAAAAAAGGGGTCTTTTAGATGCTAGTACTTGTGTTTAATGTTTGCGGTATGATTTCACATTTTTATATCAGGTTTCCTACTAGATAGTTTGGGATTTTAAGAGGCCTAGTCAGCTGGAGTTACCTGCATTCGTATAAGTGATATTATTTATGAATTATATTGCAACTTCCTTTGCATTATTCATCTTACTCTAGGATTCAGTCTATCTACTTGAATAATCTTTAGCAGAATACTAATTTATTTTTTGTCTTCCAAATTCTACTCAACTGTAGATGGTTCATCATGTTAGTTCCTTTTACACAAGCTTACATTATAAACAAAAGGCCATTGAATAATGAGCACTTTACTTGTAAAAAAAAAACCAAAACCACCTGGAATGAAATTTTGTCTCTCCATATTAATTTTGCACTCTACTTCTTTCAATACGAGTGTTTTAAATAATTAAATTGGGTTTAGTTTCAATATTTTGATTTCTTACGTTAGCCTTACTATAAGCAGTAACCGCTCTTCAGCTCAATATCCTATGAGTCACCTTTTTGTTCTTTGATTCTTTTACAAGATGTGTTACATGAAATTATATTACAAGACTTTTTTTCATTATAATTATTTTTATATTTGTTTAAGAGTGATTTAGCTTGTCTATAACCTTTAGGTGATTCAGCTGGAGGATAAAGCAAGTAGCTATTTATTTTTGGAAACCAATTTTTATTGTCCTGATAAAAATGAGTTCTTATAGCAGAAGGCTATGCTGAGAGAACACAGATAGTATCAAGAATGAATACTGTAGCAGTTATTTTTGGTATAGTAGTTGCCCTATCTCTCACCTATCACTCCATTTCCAGTGTGAACATAGCTGAGTCTTTAAAATCACATCTGTCCATTAAAAAATGAGTCCTTCAAAACTATATTATCTTCTCCACAGAAACACCTAGAAACCTCAGCCAATAAAGGGTGAATGAGAGCTATGCTACTCTGGAGAGAAATACATGTTCTGACAGTATTAGTAGCTAAGAAAATACACATTTTTCCTCTATTGTACTTTAAAATTTATTTACTATCAATGCTCTATTTTACTGATTCTATCTATTAAAAAAAAAAGCATAATGGAGACTACTGTTGCAATTGTATAATATTGAAGATTTCTATGAAATAATTGGAAATTGTGGAGTATTTGATTTAAATAGTGAGCCATAAGAATTACATGGATACAAATTTCGTGTTAATCTTGGATGTTAGTAACACTGTCTGTTACACAGGTCTTACTATTTCCTCACACCAAAGTACTTCCAACAGTCATTAGTTACTACTGCCTGTGTCTGTTAATTACTGGAGTGTTTCAAAACTATACATTTTTTTCTGATATGTTACCCAAACCACTAATGTTATGATCTGTGTTTGTTTAATTTCAGCCCTGGACATGATGGTGGTTCATTGGCAGTGGGGACCTAGCAAGTAAAATTTAAAAACCTATTTGGAATCTTAAATGTCAGTGGGTATATAAGAAATCAGTAGGTAATTGACAACTTTAGTGTCATAGTCCTTTAACGTGAAAGATTATAAACACTTTTTTTTTCCAGTTTGTTACCACTTAAATTAAAGGAAATAGGTCGTGTTCTTTGAAACATTAACTCCATTACAGAGAATGCCATTACGAAAAATAATCTGTGATTATAGTCAGTGGGACAGAATGATTTATAATTTTTTGAACATAAAGTAATATTGTCCAAATGCTGGGGCTTTTTATAACATTCTGTCTCTGAAGAATTCCTTAATTTCATAGGATATTAACACACAGTCCTTCACTGTATTTATGAGGACTTTGCTTTTGAATACCAACTTCACATCCATAGAAAAATCATGCAGAAACATACTGCCAAAGAGCCTTCACAGGAGAAAGAAGTACAAGGAAGTTTACAGTGCCTGACTGTGCTCAAAATTAACAATATATGTCTCATTTCTTTGCTGAGCAATAAAATCACTGGACTACTAGGTTGTGGGGTTATGCAGTGTTCCTTCATTTCTCCATCTCAGTGCTTCTCTACTTGAAAAAAGTATTTATTCAGTGGTCACAAGACAAGACTGGTCTCATCTGGACACTTCAAGTTCATCCAACTGAAACATACAGAAGAGAGAATGCTTTGTAGCCAAGTACCTAACATGCAGCCTCTTGAACTGAAGTTGCCTCAGACATAAGAGAGAATTCAAAGACAACTCCTATATCTCAAATAAGAGTCCTAATCATTGAGTCACCAGCAAATGAGGAGCATTTTTCCACTATTTTGAGAGTGAAAAACGTAATGGCCATTCATTGCTGTCTGCTTTGCAAGTTTAGTAAATCTCCCTACCAACCATCCAACTTATAATCAGACCTCTGAGGCACTCACTAAGAAGTCAAAAATCATGACTTGGTAATTTCTTCAACGTTGGGTATAGATGCAAAATATAAATTTATTATTTCTGTTATTATATTGCATTTACAAGAAGCTTCTTTTTCACATATCTATGCAGGTTTCCTGTCCCTGTTGCCTTCAGGAAAGAATTTATTAATGGCTTCTATGCCTTTTGAAAGTTGTTCTCCAACTCTATTTTTGGACTGCCTTTTATATTTAACCTGCTAGAATTTGTTGGTCCTTTCATTTTCTTCAATTTCACTTTTCTGTACAATGTTTTGAACGATGCATATTTTCCATGACTCAGCAATTTAATCATGCCAACTTTCTTTTGCATTATCTTGAAGTCCCTAGGCTATTTTTATGCAGTTCCTCCCTTTGAAATTGCACATAAATTCTTGGATTTATTGGCATTTGTTTCTTCTACAAAGACATTGGATCCAAGTACATGGTAATTTCTATGCTACATCAGCTTTTGGATGGCAACATTTCAAAGAGTTTCCAACTCTGTTCAGTACTGAGTTCTTCTCATTTTTTACATTTTCTAACTAGATACTTAATTTTTATTTATCATGATCTGTGTACAAAATTCCTCCAGGGAAAAGGTTCAACAGACGTATGAAAGAACTGCACAAAAAACATAATGTTCATCAACTACAAGTCAAATAATACTATGTGGAATGCAAAGTTCTACTATCTTCTATTCATACAATTATTATGTCCCTTATTTAAGCTTCCTCCTGAAAGCAATGATAGACCTGATAAACATACTATTTTAAAATCCTCCCTTCAAAAAGCCAACATTAAAAATGCATAAAACACCCAAATTTGTTGTCTTATCTGCCAATGAGTTTTCAGCTGCCTTCCACAGAAATTCACCATATGTTTTTGGTTTTCAAAATCACTTTTAAAAACATTCTCTGGAATATAATTTTAGACTTCTTTCCTTGGAAAAGAAAACCATGACACATGTTTATAATTTTCTCTGGAAATCAGATGCTATCATTATTCCTTGTTTGCAGCCTCTATAAGCATAACTGCAAAATCCCAAGCCCATCTTTTTTCTCTTTGGGGAAGACAGCTCCAGTGTCAAGTGTCCTCTGTTACTCGACAAAGTGTTGTACCTGTCATGGTGGGAAAGGTTATGTACAGGGAGAAATGAGTGACTTGGCACCATTGGATCTTTGGCACAAACTGCCTGAATCTGTTGTGGACAACTTACTAATACTGTTGTCAGAGAAATTTTCTAAAATTCTAAACAAGTTTTAAACCATTACACAGTTAAAGTTCTGAAAAGCAATATAATTAAGAATATTCATATAATTAAACCTGAGTGGAATACAAGCAATCTAAGCATTAGCAAAAGGGAAAAGGGTAAAACTCACTTGCCAAGTAGGGAAGTTATAACATCATTAACAAATGATCTTATCCACTAGTGAGATGGGTGAGGGAATCTACGGGAAGAAGTGGAGGACTTCAGAAGGAAGCAGTTAAACCTGGGAAGAAGGGGGAATAGACAGAAGGTGGAATTTTAGTTTTGACTTTGTTTATCACTAGTTTATTCTATTTTTTATTGGAAATAAATTAATCTTCCTCAAGTTTAATCTTTTTCACCTGTGACAGTAATTGGTGAGAGATCCCCATTTCTATATCTCAATCCTGAAATTTTCCATCTTATTTTCAGCTCCCGACTTTTTAAGGAAGGAGAATGGACTAGAGGCAGCCAGCCTCTCAAGCCCATCATGAAAAGAAAAAAAAGATGAAGAGGTAATGGACTGACTTATGAGGTCATAGTATTTTAAATTGAATAATAATGGCTATGCGGATATATGTGTGTCTATTAAATGTGTTCACATAGCATCTTAACTTCACAAATATTCTTATTTTTTATGGGAAGGTTATTTTCCAACTAGATAAATTAGCTCCCCAACAGCATCAGCATGTCCTGGCCATGAACTAGAAAATATGTTTGTAAGCATACTGTCCTTACCACACTTTCATCTTTAAGTACATTATTATTTATTCGGTACATTATCACGTGAGAGAGAAAAGTCATATTTATAGACCTTGACCCACAAACATGTTACATGATGTACAGTTAATTTCCAAACAAGGATTTAAAAAAAAATAATTAAAATTTTACAAAAGCTTGTGCTATACAGACTTTACTGAGAGTTAAAGAAAAAATCCTTATAAGATGTTAAGTAATATAGGGAAGAGAACCTCATCACTTTAAGTAGAGAAAAAAGTTGTGTAATGTGACCTGACTACAACTTTTGTAATTGTAGTTTCTTACTATACACCTGGTAATATAGGGTTATATCTAAGAGAGAAAAGACAAATCAACTCTCATCTCTTTTATCCTTTTTTTCTTGCTTTATATATTTTCTAATTCACTATAGGTTTGCTGTTATAAAAGAGTATTACATTGAAAATCTGATCTAAAACTACTGAACGCTTTTTCTATCAGCCATTCTCTCATTCAGCAAAGCACTTAAAAAACATAGTCATGGCCTACCATCTTTGAATCAAGCTGGAAAACATCACCCACAAAAGATGAAGGCATGTGCTTAGATAACCATACTTTTCATCAGAAAAGAAGAGAAAGTATNAAGAGCTTTCAATGATTTAGTCTTGCACAAACAAAAGTGGCAGTGTGCATTAATCGAGCTGAGGAAAGAAAGGAGATTCCATTTCAGACTCTATTTTACAACCAGTTATCTAATAAGAAGCTAAATAAGTAATATCTTTGTAATTGTTTTCCTGGCAATTTTTAATATTAAGAGCTGACCAAATCTGTTATTCAAGTTATTCAATACTGTTATTCAACACTGAAATCTGCTTCAGTACTGGGTATCCAATTACAAAAACAAACAAACAAACAAAATTAAAAAATGCCAAACAAACCCTTTTCTCTTCTCAATTTAAACTGTAACACATATTTATTGCCGTGTTTTCAAATACACTCTCAAGCATCTGCACAAGACCATATCCGTTTATTCTGCTGAAAAACCCTAATGCTTACATGACAGTATTTGCACAGATGAGATATGCAACTAATCAGCTTTTCCGAGTTAGACATGTTTGAATTAATGTATTATGTGGAATTTTAGGAAATTTTTATTGCACACAAGCTTGAAAAACGAAACTCTGAAATTTATGCTGTAAGTTCCTGTTCACATTAATGATTAAGTGTTGTTGATTAATGACTCGGTTTACTGTTGTTCATTAATATCCTTAAAAGTGTAATCAAATCAGGACACCAGTCAAGTAATGCATTTCTATAAGAAAACATGTGATGTGTAATAAATGAAGGAACCTGTATTTTTACAGTCATCTGCTGAATGAATAATATAATACAAACAACAGTCAGAAAAGACATTCACTTTTAAATTCTGAACAGTTTCTCTAAACCTTTGCAAGTTGGGGTTTTTTAGTCTAGAAAAAAGGAGATTCAGGGGAGACCTTATACAATCCCCTAAAAGGAGATTGTGGTGAGGTGGATATTGGTCTCTTTTCCCAAGTAATAAGGACATAATGGGATGGCCTTGAGTTGTGTTAGGTAAGGTTTAGGTTGGATATTAAAAAAAATTTCTTCACTGAGTGGGTTGTCAAGCCTTGGAACTGGCTTCCCAGGGAAGTG